>JAQGBH010003466.1:0-19779 GCA_034698265.1 Sminthurinus aureus
GATTTTTCAAAGATTTCAAATGTCCATATTCTTTGTCCAGAGAGGGTCCTCCAACTTTTTTAGCATGCGGAAGTGAAGATTTGAATTTTCTGACATAATCCATTTTGCTGTGGGAGGCCACAAACGTCATTTGTGCTGGCTAGCACAAGTGCTAACTTGACAGAGATTGGAGATTGCAAATCTGGTTCTGGTTCTGTTCTGTTCTACACATGTATATTGTATTTATATATGGATACATGGATATATGGATATATGGATTGTGAGTTGGCGAATGCATACTTACTTAACTTTATACTGTAATTCTACTTGAACCACTGGACTGGCACTGGCATCACTGGGAGTTGTAGCTTGTAGATATAGCTTGTACAATGTACAGTGTACAATGTGTAGTAAATACTTTATATGTCTAGTGTCTAGAGTCTAGAGTCTGGAGTCTAGAGTATGGTGCATACCCCACACATGTAATAATAATAATACACCACATTTGAGTATAAATGCGTGTTTTCTGTTTACTCTTTACTCCTTTCTTCTGCTACGTTTCATTCCCAAACCAAACACAACCAGCCCAACCCAATTTTGGTACTAGTCAACATGTACAATGAACAATGTACATTTTACATACATAAATTAGACGGAGAAAGTCTAAGAGCGGCTTTCTCTCTCTCTTTTGGAATCTGCATGATCTATTTGAATTTTAAAGTGCGCATACCAAAAATGCATGGTACACACTAGACACTAGACTCTACATTCTACATTCTACACTCTACATTCTACATACTACACAATGAGTACAAGGACAAGTACAATGAACAACAAAGAAAGTAAGAGAGTAAGTGAGCGGAACGACAATCTGATGCTACTTTACAACTAATAACACTTAAAACAAACTCACATGTGTAGGATGTAGAGTGTAGAATGTAGAGCGTAGACTTGTGTATAAAACTAGGCTCAAAATCACAGACCAAACTCTGAACTCAGACACAGAAAATACTTTGTTTTTCTCCATCTCTTTCTTTTTTGGGCTTTTCTTTGTTTAGATTTTAGCCACTACACTGAGCATTGTACTTTGCGGCCAGTGCTTTTGCTCTACTTTATATCGTTTTGACGTAGCAAACTTTTACTAACACGCATACAAATACGTATACACACAAAAAACCAGTATTATTATTATTGTGTAGGACTTTCCACTTTTACTCATCATATTCATCCTTGTTTCGAGTTTCGAGCTTTGTAATGAAACATGAAACTTTTGCATCTTTCTCTTTCTCCTGCCGATTTAAGCCCGGGTGCTGTTACTCTATGCTCATCTTTCTTTGGTATAAAATTTACACCACCCACGCAGAAAACACAAAGCACAAAGCACAAGCACGAGGTTTCATCTTAATCTTCATAATTCATAACCCTTTTTTTCTCCTGTTCCTAAAAAAATCATAGTGATTCTACAGAAGAAGGACGAGATTCCTTGTTTCGGATTTAGAATAAGTTAGTCACAATACGTTGAATTTAATTCGATTAAATATTGCTATTTTTTAAGATTTCTATTACAATGTACAATGCAAAATGCAAAATGTACAGAATATTCTCATAGACAAACAAATTTTATATTCAGTGCACTCTCTGAACTTTCACCTCACATTTTATGCATCTAAATATTTAGCGCACTTCTCAAATTCTCAAAAGAATAGAATCAGAAATGCTGTATAAAATCCGGTAATAATGTAAATTAATGTAGTGCATAAGTATTATTTTGTGTGGTGACCAAAGTTTATTAGAGCTAATAAAGTTTTGATGGGGCGGTTTGTGGGGGTTTGGCTTAATTTTTAAGCAGATAAACAGCAGAGAATAGAAGCGGTTGTTACTTCTGTGTGTGTGTGTGTAGAGGAAATATTAATTACAAGTGTGTTTTCATGACGCTATAAAATCATTTTAAATTGAAGGTTCTTTGCTACTGTTTGCTACTGTTTGCTACTGTCTGCTACTGTTTAAGGGTATTGTGTACTGCGCTTAAAAGACGGGGAAACTTTGAACGTTCAAGAGACTCCAACTCTATTTTCTTTTCCTTAGCTGTCTAAAGCCTCTCTTTCGGCTAAGAAAGGAGGAAGGAGGAAGGAGGAAGAATGAAGAAAGGGGGTGGAATGTGGAGGTTAGAGAAAGAGAAAGTTGAGTAAGAGTTTTCACCGGAAACCAAAACCGAAACCGAGGTCGAAATCCATGGTTCGTAAATAGAGGGAGAGGAAGTTTAAATCCAAGATCCAAGATCCAACTGCAATAGAGTGACTTCCTGTCTTTTCATCCGACTGCTGCTGTTAGTCTGTTACTTTCATTAAAGACAGACACATCACACTCGATACTCAACACTAGACTCTAGGCACCAGGCACCAGATCTCAATCACGTGTATTGAGCAGTGAGCACTGAGCAGTCAGAATTCCCCAACATTTCAAAGGGAGGAATCAGACACACACACAAACACACGAGGTTTTGGAATGAGACCTGTAATAAAATCATCAAACTTCATGACTCCCCACAGAGAAATTCCCACCTTGCTCCTCCAAAAACTTACCATTCCGTTCACAACTCGCAACTCAACACATCATCTCCGATCAACTTACAAGTAAAGGGAACTCAACTTAACTCAGCTCAGCTCAGCTCAGCTCAGCTCAATCCAGCTCAGCTGCAACTGAAACCACAGCTACAGCCAGAAATAGAACAAGAGTTGGACTACCCTGTAAAATAAATTGAAGTAAACTCACTCCCGTTTCCAAACTCTGGACATGACTCCCAACTGCCTGCTAATCGACAACACAACAGTCCTGGAGAGAATCATGGACCATTTCCCATTCACCATTCACCACAGACCAGATCAGACCAGACCAGACCATAGGCATTAAATCAGGTGCAGGAAAAAAATCACATGGGACAGTTTAACTCTGCACATTATATTTTATACCTTGGGTTTCCCTTTGAAAACTTAGTAAACTTGCTCCTTGATTCCTTGATTCCTTGATCGCTCTTCATTGCCGTCGCTATCGTCGTTGTCCTTGATCATTGATCAGTTCTTATGGAAAATGAAAGTTAAAATCATGTGATAAAAACCAGTGATAAAAGATAATATTTTTACGGGGTTCTGTGCGCTCCAAAATTCAAAAATCTTTAAGACATCAGAAATCAGAAATCACAAATGAGAAATCAGACATGAAACAGGAGACTTTGCCGCATTTGTTTTTACTCCTCTTGTTAAAGATGACTTGAAAATTTGAACATTTGGAATTTGGAGAGCAGTGAACAAACTGAAAGTTCAAAGACATGGGATGAAAACACTAGGAGTAAAATGTACTGAAAACCTGGGCTTGCGTCCCCTCATTTGATTTTGTTTGAGTAGGCCTTCCTCAAAGTGAGTAAGTACAAGGACAATGTAGAGCATGAAAATTAAACATGGAACATATAGTAGAGCTTTCAGTAAAAACTACAACTGAAAAGCTTCAAAAGCTCATACTCATTACACATTACACATGAATTCATGTCGTAGTCATTCAACCGATTAATTCATCAATCACAAACCTACGCTCGAGTCTCTAGGTTCCAGTCTCGAGTATTGAGAATTGGGAATTGAGAATGAACTACAAAGTTTGGATTGTTTGCATAAGCCTAATTAAAATTCAGATAAACATTTGCGCATCGATTCCTCTCCTTTAAGTATCAAGTATCAAATATCCAGGTAAAAATATCCTTTAATCTGAATACATGTTCTGTGAAAACCTTTTAGTTCCATGTATAGAATACCATGGTGTAATTGTGTAATTATTATATCGGCGTAGATAGAAATACGTACTATACAGAATCGCAAGAGCTTGAAAATTGATACACCAATATGACATTTTATACTTTATCCATTTTTATAGTCAGAAACCGTATGTATGTTTACAAACAATGAGAGTTGAGGGTGACGGAGGCAGTAAAAAACTGTGCGGTGACAAGTTTTCATTGGACAGGATTTCTTGTCGATTGTCTTCATTCATCATATTTTATAGACATGTTGATAACTGATTGCAAAAATTACGAGGCTTCGAGGCAAGAGGTTATTATCGACCTCATAAACATGCAACCCCAAATACAGCGGAATCAAGAATTAATAAAATGAACAAAAAATATCGCATCACATTAAAGGGACAAAAAAATTGAAAGGGAAATGTGGATGACAATTGACAGTTATCGGCATCGTCATAGTTTCAAGCGCGTCGTCATTTCCACAGCTGTAGAGCATTCAAGCGGTTTGATTAAGCAACTGTTTAAAAATTTGAGAAATTGGAGGGATACAGATAATAAAGGAATAAAACTCTTTTCTTTTGTCAAGGTTCATGTACGAGTTATCTGTATTCAAATTGATTTATTGGATACTTTCATGTCCGAGCATTGTAGAATGTAAAAAAGTAAAAAATGACAACACTGCCATAGAAAAGGTAGACTCGACACTCGAGACTCGAGAATGGAGCATTTGTACTCAAAAGTCAAAAAATAAGAGTGGAAAAACAGAAAATCGAGAGCCAAAACTTTCACGTGCAATTGATTGACAATGTCAATTGTTTCTTTCCTTTTCTTTTCTAGTCCACATTCATGTTTATCTACGGACTTTTTTTATGACTTGGTGTCAAAAGCAACAAGAACAAGAAAACCAAGGTGAAGTTGAAGTTGAGTGGCCCAAATTTCAAATTTCAAATTTCAAATGTCGCTTCATGTCTCACGGTATCATCCTGTAAAGTGTAACTGTACGCTGTACGTTGTACGTACATTGGACATTGGACTAGTAAACATGCAGCATTCGACAACAAGTTTAGTTGAGCTATATTTTCATCCTAGCTTAAAGCAAAAGAGAAAAGGTGAAGCGACGACGACGACGACGACAACGAGCAAGACGACGACATCAGACATCAGCCGAGATGAGACAAGACATCAAGACAACTTAGGAGAAACTAGAAACTCGAAGCTAGAAATTCGACGACATCTCATGACATCATGAGCGGACATGATGAGTATCAAGTCCAAGTTCACTTGATCGCTTTCTCCATGTTTGGACTGATCGTGAGCCGGAGTCGGAGTCGGGGTCTGAGTCTGAATTTTAGCCGGTGGAGAAAGTTGAAAGGTAGATAGTAAAAGAGAAGAGACGGTCGACTTTAGACAGTAGACTTTAGACTTTCGACTTTGGGCTCTCAAAAACGATAACAGAGGATTTTACATCGTCTCATCTCTAGTTTTCATCAGACTTTCAGGTTTTCAAAGCTACTGCTCTGACACACACACATTTTCTAATCCAGGACTCTTGTTCTCTACTTTTCTTCATACTTCTTACTTGTTTGCTTCCTCTTCAGTGTCCCAGTGTTCCAGCGTCCTCCAGTATTAGCAATAGAGCCAGAGACAGAGAGAGACAGAGATATGAAGATTAGAGGGACAAAGTGAAACTGATAAAAAATTCTGGCGGCTCTCCTCTCTTCTCAATTCATCATTTTTACTGGAAACTAAAAGTTTTAGTTTCATTATTAATGGAAAGTCCTTGCAATCTATTTATTGCTCGGTCAGAGTGTGAATACAAATCGATTCATTAACCATCCATTCCATCAGAGACAATTTCCCTTTCTCCATTCTTATCTAAACTTTCTCTCTCCCTCTCTTTCCTTTTCAAAGGTATGAGATCTGTATTGTAGATTGTAGATACTTTGTCCTCTCCGCTTTCTTTCCTCTTACTGCTCTCACTGCTCTCACCATCATATCTATTTTCCATTCTCTTTTCTCTGCTCTATGTATTCTTCCCAGTTTCTTTTTGATTCTCTTTTGAATTTTGAGTTTTGAGCAAACGGCACCGTAAAACTACTTGTGTGCTGTATGGTGTGCATGTCCTGTTCCTTTCGTTTTATTCCTAACATGATAACACGATATCCAGAGACGGTTCAAAAATACAAATGAAAATTGGAAAAAAGTTTAAAAGGCTTCAGGCCGCTCTTTTTCAAGGACACTGGTAGTTTTCCTTAGCATTGGATTAGATTGGACTCGACTATCTTTAGACAATCCGCTGGTATTTTATTTTATGCTCATTTACTTGTCTACCTCCACTTTTGAGTTTTGAACTTTGAGCTTTGAGCTAGGAATAGAAAACGGAGAAAAAACTAACCAACCAAACAAAAGGACGCTTTCTTGGTATTTTTATAAACTTCAACTTTCTACTGAATTTCACTACTTTTAGCATGCCTTTTACGCCCTATACTCCATATTCCATACATTTTACGTTTCACGCTCTCTTGTGCTTTCTCCTGGGTTTTTATTAAAACAAAACCAGCCTTTAGATTTTGGAATCTAGAAGCTAGATTGAAAACTCAAAACAACTTGACATTTTTTTAATAAAACCATTTAAAACTTTAACAACCCATAACAAACGCTAAGTAGATACAGATGCGTCTGCATATTATGACTGCTGACTGCTCAGTTGGTTGTTGAGAAGCTATTTAGCACTAAAAACTAAATGTCACACAACACAAAGCCCACACACGCCCAACGCCAAGTTTAAAAATAGCAAGTTAAGTAAAATTATACACATTTCCAGACTCATTTACATTTACACTCACATGCACTCTCACTCACATTTACATGTACATAGAAAAGAGGAAAAATGCTTCTTCCTCTAAAAGTAAAAATACGGATACGGAATATGGAAAAACAAAAAGAGCCAGCAACCGTGACAGAGACAGAAGTGGATGTGGATGTGGAAGAAAAAGCAGAGAAAGAGAGCGGAGAAGAGGCAGACAGGTGATTATCTTTACTTAACCTTCCTTTCCATCCGTCTCGTTTTTGAAGAGAAACTAAAGAGAAACTCAAGCTACTCACAAACAAGAAACTCTCTCTGCACTCAGCACTCTACGCTCTACACTCTACACTCACCCGGGGCTGTGAAAACAAGAAAGATGACGATGATAAAGTTGAGCAGACTTCCTTTTCACCATTCACCAGAGAGAGCAAGAGAAGGTAAATCAGGATGAAAATGGAAACTTGGATTCTACTCCTTACACGTTACACATTATATCCTACACATAGTCTTTTACATTTTACTTACGCAATTCCTCGGGTACTGTTCATAAGTTGCACCTTCCTCTCTAATGTTTAATGTATAATGTGTTCATGTATGGTACGGGTATAAATATGCTGATTTTGTACAGCAGTAAATGATTACATTAGAAGAGTTGAATGCCATTCCTTCCGCTCCTCGGAAAAAAATAAAACGTTTTTCTAGATTCTAGACGAATCGTTTTAGTCGAGTGAGTCTGAGTCTAGAGTCTAGAGTAGTGAGTGGCTGACAGGTTGAAAGAAATGAAGGGAGAGATCTGAGTTGAGAAGTGAAAAGAGAAAGGAGAAAGTAGCGAGAAATAGAAAGTCTGAGGAGGGAAGAAAGAAGAGTATAAAGTAGAGAGAGACAAGGAGAGTGAGAGAGAGGGAGACGGGAGAGATGGATAGAATGAAGGAGTTGGCATATCGTCTAATTAAATCGTTTGTCATGTCAGTGAGCGAAAAGAGATTTCCCTTTTGACTCTCCACTTACTTATTCATAAAGCATAATGCATCCGTTTTCATCCTTGCATTTCCATTTTCAACTCCAATTCCAACTATTCTCTCTCTCTTTCTTTCATCCCCGCCACCGCCTTCCTCTGTCCACTTTTTCAATGAATTGTCAAAGGTGAGTGAAAGGAAAAGGGAGAATCAAGAAGGACAAATCCGATGTTTTAAGATTCAAGATTCAAGCTTCAAGTTTCTACTCAACTCAACGCCAATTCCAATTCCAACTCCAATTTTATGCAAGTGTAAAGGCTGTCTGCATGTGTAGTTGCGTAACGGGTGCTTTCTTTTATCTTCCCTAGACTCTAGACTCTAGACTCTAGACTCGTTTAGAATAGTATCCCAATGTTACCAGTTCCAGTTCCAGCATTTACTTAGCTTCAAAATTCAAGGCTGGCTCATAAAATACTCGGTTATTTGTATCTCAATTTTTGCTCATACCACAGTGAAAAATAAAAAGCCATGAAAAGGAATGAGACTTTCTCCTTACTACTTTCTACTTTCTATGGTCAGCTTTTGCAGATTTTGTATGGAGCATCCTTTTTGAATCAAAACCAAAATCAAGGTATTGCGTAACAGATGAAAGGAAATGAGATTTTTTATAACCCGTATCAATGGACATGCATGGATTTTTCTTGAGCTCTTCCTCTTTCCTCTGTTCCTGAGGTAACGTTAGTTGGCTGGAGATGGTTTGCTAATTCACGAGCCACGAGCCACGATGAAGACTACTCTACAATCTACAATCTGCACATGTTCAGTTTCTGGATAAAAGTTTGTGTAAAAAATCTCTGAAAGGTAAAAAGTATTAAGTAAAATGTAAAGAATGCCCGACGTGAGACATTAGGTAAAGAGTAAAGAGAAATCCATAAAATGCATCAAAGTTGAGGGATTTCAATTGAGAAATGGGCAAATTTCTCCTACCTCTTCCTATCTTCCTATCTCTTATCACAAGTAAAACATGACGATTTGAGAACTGAGGTTTACTCTTCCTCAAATGTTTCTCCTCTTCAACTATTCTTGGAAATACTAGTGAAGATGAAGATGAGAAAAAGAAGAGTGATCTGAATCCACTCTCAAGATTCATGTAAAATGAATTCATGATGCAAAATACACTGAACAACAAGGAGCAAAGAGGAGAGGAATCAAAAGGAGAAAGTTGTGTTTTTACTCTCTACTCTTTACTCTTAGGTCCATAGAAAAAAGGTGAAAGGAAAATGGGTGAACATGTATTTTGTGCTATTTCCTCTTTCTTGGTTGTCCAAAGGCTTTAGTCCTTATGCTGTCTGTTCCCACTGCTCATAAATAAAACCTTATCTTTTGCAAATTTTTGGTTACGTCTCGGGTTTGGATTGGATTGGTTTGGTTTGGTTTGTGGTCATGACCACATATGATTTTCCATTTTCCAAGGGAAAGGGAAAATAGGGATTTTTCCATGTGCAATTTACCATCCAGCATCCAATATTCACTATCCAAATACAAATCCAGATCCAGATTCAACATCACATCCACGTAAATTCACATTTCAGTACTTTAGCATGACATCACATCGCCCACATCTCAGAACCCAAATTCAAGAGATTCTTGTCATCTCACATTTATCAAACGGACTCGTTTTCCATCTTTTTTGCCATATTCAATGTCCAACGTCGAATGTTGAATGTCCAATCTTCTTCTCGTATCATTTCCTCATATTTTTACTCTTTCTTTCTTATTCTTGTTGTCATCCACATCGTCATCGTCATCTTCTGAAACCTCCCGCACCTATGAATATTCAATATGCAAATCCACAACATTTACTTTCATCCACGTGGATACCTGAAATGTGGATTCGGTACGTTGTACTCTGTAAAACTTGAAATTTCAAAGGTGCAGCTTTAACCTTTTTCTGTCTCCAGTCTTCAATCAACTACATTTCGGCACGTGCAAGACAATCTCGATCAATGTATTGAAACTTGAAACGTTAACCTTGAATCTTGAATCTTGATGTACTCTCAATTTGAAATGCATATTTTTTTGGATATTCTGCGTTCCAATGGAACTTGAGACTCCAACTGGAAGAAGAAGAAAAAGAACGAAAATGGTCCTGTAATCTCCGACAATGATGTAAAGTATGAGGTTTGGCATTCAAAACTTGAGTGGAATATTCTGTTGCGATAATAGTGGTAATTTAGGCATGTAAAGAGGGTAAATGGGATCATTTTCTCCGTCTTACATCCATTTATTTGTATTTGTCCACTTGACCTCTGAACTTTGCACTCTGCTTTATGCACTCCTCATAAAGTTTCATTTTACAATGTACAGTGTATAACGTACCATGTACCATGAGCGTGTATCGTGTATCGTGTATCACAAGCAGTCCCACAGTTATTAGTTATTTGCACTGTAGGTTTCATTTTATATGTGTATTTTTACAGTATGAAATATACACATGTTTATGCAGGACGTAGAATCATAAACATAATCACGGTCGTAATAATAAGGTTGGAAAATTATTGATTCCTATTTCATCTTGTAAGTAAATAGATAGATTTCAGATATTTAGAATTCTAGAATGCTAGAATGTAGATTGTAGATGGAATGACGGCGATACTAGAGACTCAAGTGAAGGAAAGGGGATTTTCTAGATGATAGATGGACTATTTTTCCTATTTCACTCCCTTTTCTTCCTGACTATTTATGTACAGTGTACAAAGTACACATGTAGAATGCACACATAAATACACTATCTCATGTTTCTTAGCCCAAGTCTGAGTTTGAATTTGAGCCTGAGTCTGAGTCTGAGTATGACTGTCGATAAATCACGATCGGGAAAATAAATAAGTGTACACTGTCTAGTGTATAGTGTATAAAATATAAAGTATAGGTATTTCTGTTGTTTGTGCTTAATGTCGCTCGGTTGTCGGTTGTCGATATAGTAGATGCATCCATACATATCGCAAATTGGTGCGTATATGTATTTTATATTTGTACTATGTATCTATGCATCTATGTACTATGTACCTGCCACATTCTTCATCTCATATCAAGTTTCCATGGATTTTATTTGACTCTTCTTTCCTCGTATCAGAATCAAAATCAAAATCAAAGTGGAGACCAAAACAATTAAATTTTTATGCTCTTTTTTATGGTCATAATTTCCTGAGGGGCGGAGTGTTGGCGTTGGTGTTTTCTGGATATAAAAACATAGAAACTCAAACAGAAAGTGAATGTGTGTTTATACAGTATGAACTGCGAATGGTTGCTGGTTACTGGTTGGTAGTTGGTACTGGCTTAAGCCATAGTTTTGGTGCAGAGTTTATAAGTCTACATGTACATATTTACAAGAACAGAGGTAAAGGCAAAGGCAGAGTCAGCGGACGAGAAGTCTCTCCTCATGAATAATAAATTGCCTACACAAGCCGTTCAATATTAAATGGTATGTACAATGCACAACGTATAGTCGTATTGGCATTGGCAGTAGATCCTTGGCTTTCTTGACAATCTCAACGACTTGAGACTTGAGACTCGAGTCTCATGTAGGAAAATAACAACTTCTCACTCACTTTCACTTGTGCTGCGGCTCCTCTTGTTTTCCGTGGACTGGCAACGTCGTCAGTTTTCTTTAGTCTTCACTTTTCCCCAAATATTTTCGCCTTAACCACCCCAAAATATTTATACAGATTACAGAACGCAGGACGAAGACTGTATCCAATATCCACGGCTTTTATAACTTAAAGTGTCAATTTCACATAAGGAAATATTCTCCAGGATATGGAGCTGGAGATGAAGCTGGAAGAAACGGAGCAGGAAAAGTTAGTTTGTGATAAAAGAAAGTGCAGGAGTGATACATAAAACAAAGGACATACAGCCTTTATGTAGACACAATGCACAGTATTTGTATTGCTATTTGAGCTCAGGAGTTTGACGTCATTTGACTCTAAACTCTAAACAATTTTCGTCTCCTTCCTTTTATTTCTGTTAACTTGCTATTAAATGAAGCTCACATTCGTGGGTTCAGTAGTATTCTTATTGACACTCGTCCACATTTACCAGGTTCTCCGCTTTCCTCTTTCTGTCGTAAATACTTTTAAAATTTGTACAGAAAACACGATACTTTTATTTTCGGTGCATCTTTCATCTGTATATGCAGCATGACTCTGCATATTTAGCTGGAACTGGAGCTGGAGCTCTGACAACTGACTGTCGGTGAGGGTGTTTCCACTAGTTACCATAATATTCCCATAATTTCTCCATTCCTATTCCTTTTACTTTCCAAAACAGTTTATCAGTAGACCCTTTTGAAAAAATATGTGGTGTCATATTGGTGTCATTTTGGTCCAAATTCCTACCAAATGACATAAAATTTTGCTGTCAACTTGGTGTCATGTCACCTGAATTCCACCATTCAATAAAATGAATATTGTTTGGTAGAAATTTAGTAGAAATTTCATGACAACTCATCGCAATCCAATGAAACATTGAATGATATTGGTAGGAATTTGGCCAACGTGACACCAAAATATGACACCACTTTCCGGTCGGATATGGACACATATTTCTTCAAGGGCCTACATGCTCAACGCTTCATTTCGCTTTATTCACAAGTCACTAAAAATTCCTGGTGATGCATCAACCAAAAAATGACAAACGGAGACGACAAGCTTTTAAATTTTCAGTTTCCGTTCAAAATGCCGTTCTTTTTTAAGTACAAAACACTGTACTGGATTGTACTGAGCTCTAGTGGCCTGTACTGGATTGTACTGGACTCCAGTGGCCTGTTCTAGATTGTACTGCACATTACTGAGCTCTACTGGCCTGTACTGGATTGTACTGGACTCAACCAGCCTGTACTGGATTATATTGGACTGTACTGGACTCTACTGGATTCTAGTGGACTGTACTGGACTCTACTGGACTCTAGTGGACTGTACTGGACTGTACTGGACTCTTCCGGCCTGTACTGGATTATATTGGACTGTACTGGATTCTAGTGGACTGTACTGGACTCTACTGGACTCTACTGGACTCTACTGGACTCTAGTGGACCGTACTGGACTCTAGTGGCCTGTACTGGATTGTACTGGACTCTAGTGACCTGTACTGGACTGTACGGGACTCTAGTGGCCTGTTGTCACGACTATTTCCATACACAACGTTTTTATACATAGTCGTTCCAGTTTTTATTTTACTCAACAATATTAGGGAGCGAGCGAAGCGAGCTCCCCTTATTTAAATTATGTTTCATGTAAAATATTGTCTGTTTTCTAATTACTTGTTAATTTATGCAATGATTCTACATGTAAATATCTATAGTCTATAACTCCCGTCAAAATATGATTTCCACTATACAAATGATATGTTATAGATATTATCATGCATTGTTATGTCTACCTGAATATATTATAATACCTGCATACATCATACTTTTGCCTAAAACCTATAGCTATAAATGTTACTTATAATTACTTATTACTTATACCTGTAAACACAAATCTTATATTGAAAATTACATTTTCGATCAAATGGCTACTTCCGGTATACAATCTAAATATTATATCAAAAGTTGCATTTTGTCAAATGTCAACTTTTTCTATAAAACACAAATTGTATATCAAAAGTCTCATTTTGTCAAACGTTTGAATACTTTCCACTGGACCCTGCACGAGTATAAAAGGCGAGTCCAGCCAGAACTCAATATTCAGTCTTCTCTCACTGTCTCCAAAGATAACTTGTCTTAGTTCTCACAGCGTTCACAGACAATTATCTTCTATCCTATCTAACTGCTGTATTCACACAGTTACTCTCACAGTATTTTCAATATTCATAATTACATGAATAAATCCTACAATATATTTTATTTCAAACTCAAAAGTACGTTTTACCATTGTCTTCTCCGTTTTATTTTCATTCATTTTAAATTAAGTCCATATTATTTCATATTTTATTCAGTATTCACTACTATATTTTATATACACGACCTAGATCATTATAGCTAGTGCGAGTTGACGTTTGAGCGTTATAAAAGATGAAGAGTAAGATTTGATTAGTTTTTCTTAAAATTTATCGTCTCTTACAAGCCAAAAGAAATCCCCACCAAAAGAAGAAGAAAAAAATCCCCGAAAATACCAAAAGCAAGTCAAATTCTAAACACTCTCTGTATCCTGAGCATTCAAAACCTCAAACATCGTCTGGATCAATTGGATTCTCATCTCATTTGGAACTTTTATCATCAGTTTTATTGGAAATTCTGGAGCTGGAGAATGGAAAATCAGTTGAAATTTGAACGACAACATCAACAAACAAGGTAAAAAGTCAATTCCTGAACCTTTTTTCCATTTTACTTTTTGGAGACTCATAAAGTAATCCTTTTACTATATAGTTTTCAAACATTTAGTCAATTTTTTGCAATAAGTCTATTTAAAATTTTGATTTTTGATATTTGATAGCAGAAAGCGTACAGTATTGTTCAGTTTCTTACATTATACAGTTATTTTACTGCCTCTTTCAATAGCGCCCACATAGCGCAACGGCTAAGTCACCCGACTCTTGACATTTTGTCGTAGGTTCAAATTTTCAATTTTGTACAAACTTTTGTCAATTTTCTTTCTCTGTTTTGATTTTTGAATTCACTCTAAGTACCTAATTTGCATTTTACATAATACACACCTAATTAGCCAACCGTAGTGTATTATACCTAGCTCTTGTTTGTACATCACTCAGTAAATGCAATTTCTTTTTTCTCTGTGCAAACGTTCGCTTTACTGTTCACATTTTAATCATTTGTTTTACACAAATACAAAGAAACAGACAGTTTTTTTTAAAAGGAACATACTTTAATTTAGCCATACTTTTATACATAAACTAGAAACGTTTTTTTCTTCTATTTTCAACATAAATGCAAATAGGATTTGAATTTCAGGTTACAGTTCAGTTTTTTTACACTTTACTTGCACAAACGTTTTGAGTCTTTTACTTTTTACATAAACGTTTGCCGTTTCCCTTTACTTTGTATTGAGTCTCCATACTTTTTCCCTGATTTATTTATCCTTAAACCTTATCCTTTTTACCAAACTGACTTTTTCTTTGAAACAACAAAAAAGTATTGGTGGTAGCTGAGACAAGATCGTCCTTACTTTTTGCAAAGCAAGTTTTTCTTCATCGTTGCTTATTTTCTCCCAAAAATGGACACATCAACCAAACGCTCAATGGATTCTTCAAAAACAAACACCAATGTAACAAAATCGGATCCAATATTCGACTCAATTTTGAGAACAGTGAGCCAAAAATTGAAAAATGATGTTGAATTTTTTATCACCACATATGGAGAAGGACAAACCAACGAATTGCACACGTGCATTATGGAAAATATACTTGACATTCTTGAACCAGCTCTGGTGCCTCTGTCCAAAAATATTTCTTCCACTCTCCACAACATCTATTCACAAATAAATTTGCTTGGGGACAAAATACAAAATACACAACAGCAACCAAAACCACCTGTGACTCAGCACACATCATCCAGTAATCAACAGAACCATCGCAAATCAAGACAAAACGAGTACCTAAAAACACTTGTTACTCAAAATGGACAAAAGATCTGCTCCTACTGTTTTCGGATCGGCCACATAAGAAGAATTTGCAGGACTAAACTCCGTGCCGAAGGAAAAATCCTCCACTTCCAAAACCAAATCAAAAGTCAAAAATTGCATCAAAATTCAATCAACTCCAAGATTCTCACGATGCAAACTCAACGTCAATCTCTTCAAATTCACCACCAAAATTGAACCGCAAGGTAAATTCAACTTGCACCCATTCCTTGGAACAAATTCAACCTTTGTCTGCACCACCAATGAATTCCAAAATTCCAACAGCAGCTGCTTCAACCATTTCACGTACATACCTCAGAAAATTGCAAGATCAACAACAGAATCTGAAAACACTGAACCCTGAAGTCTCAATTCTTAATGAAACGTTAATTGATTATCCTTCAAATCAACATCAGCAACGCACAACTTCACTTCCCCATCCACCCTCAAATACTGAACAAGTTTTACAGGAAAACGATCAAATTCCAAACTTCAGAGAATATTCCCTGCAAGAATTAGAAACACAATATTCTTCGTATCTAAAGAATCAGAAATCAAATCAAAGAAACTCATTTTGTTGACCTTCTGTATATATTTATCAAAGTCTATTACTGTTTTTATTTCAAATTTTATAACAAACCTCAAAAATCCAAAAAAAATAACAAAAGGACAAACCCTATTACACTCGTCAAACGAGTGAGACACTCATTTTCCCAACAAAGACGGAAGCTTGAGCCTACTAAAAATTTCATTTTCAAGTCTCAATCATCTCTATTCATTCAACATGACCACTATAGAGATAGGAATACTCGTCTCTATTAAATAATGATAAAACTACAGGAAAAGACAATGGAAACTTCGAATGAGACTGTCCATTAACTATACTGAAATCCCTATCTATTTATATTCCCTTTAACTGATGATTATTTATGATTATAAATATATATACACAATTAAATATTAAATAACCTTTTATGATTTGAAACCTGAAAGTCCAAAGATGAGAATAATGAATATAATCCTAGTCCAGGAAATATAACACAAGTCAAAATAAGTAAAGAACAAAAGTAACAACAGGTAAGTTCCAATTATTGGGAAGAGATAGTTTATTTTATTGGTTTTACTAGAGACGCCAAACGAAGACTGAGGAGTCAATCTCAGGCTGACTGATATTGAACGCTCGGTCACACACACACAACCATACACACAAACTAACTTATTTTTTATGTTACTTACATTCTTTCTCTTTTAACTCATGAATAATGAATATTATGCATACATTAATATTTTATAATGCTCATAGAATATACACCATACTGTACATATAACATACAAATACATATTTTAACAAATAACAAATATTAAATAAGAATATAATATATTATGTGTATGAAACAGATATGAAAAATAGTGTTATTTTTTATAGAAATAATTTTGCATATCTTCACTCTTCATTCTTTAAATTTGAAACATCAAAGAAATAACTCGAAAAATATTGTTCATCTAGCGGAAAGTGATGAGGAGACTCGCCACAGACGAAATCACAAATCCAATGAAATTCGGCGTGCTTTCTCTCTCCAACACGTGAAATTCTCCAACTTTCACTCCAATTTCCGGAATCCGCTGGATTTCTTTTTGAAATTGCCCCGCTTTCCCTGCAACAGGATATTTTTTGATGGTGGACAAGATGGCGCTGACCCTCAATTGACTTTTGACCTTTCTCCAATTTTCAGGGATTGTGAATGCTTTTTCAAACATGAGCGAATAGAGGAACATGACGACAATATGAATGTAGGCGGCAAATCCAGCTGTGAGAGGATATTCAATGTTGTAGCGGATGGCAAAAAAACCACTAAAAATTGAACAGGCGAGTGCCATTTGTTTCCATGTGAAAATGACGTGGGCGTAGACGCGGTTGAAGAGATGAATGTAGAGAAAATGATTCTGCAGTTCTTTCAGAAGATTTTCAACGACACGAGCTCGTGGCATTTCAATTGAATTCCTGCTGAAGTAGAAAAAAGGATCAGAAATCAGAACAAACCTTGCAAAAATATAGTGTGAAATGTCAAAAATTTGAGTAAAGTCAATGTTGACAAGTTTTGATAGTGATTGTAACCTAAAAATTTGATTTTGTTGGAATGAGCCAAAAGTGACTTCACATTTTTGAAAAAAGAGAAGTTGATTCAGAAAAATTAAAGCTCCAACAACGCATTTGCGAAATGTGAAAAAAACATCAAAGGCGGTCAACAGGAAAAAAATTGACCAACGACGTTTTCCGGGATGGACGGGAAGTGAGCTGTACAAAATCCACATTCGACCCGGATCACTCAGCAAAATTAGTGCGAACAACAATGCAGCAGCAGTGATGGCAAAAGGAATGGCCAAAGTGATGAGTTCATGTCGATTGTATTTCAACGGCCATGTCCAGAGTTTTCGTGGTGGAGCTAAATTAAAACAAACAAACAAAGCAGAAAATTATTTTATGAGTTTAAAAAATTTTATTTTGTAAAAACGTACCTTCGTCATTTTTTTGGTGGTTGAAGAGTTGATTGAAAATCATGATCATTTCCCGTGGACGTTTAATAAAAAGCTGGTAATTCCAGAACATGTATATCACGTATGCAAAAATAAATGAATGAATGAATAGTTGATCCATTTTTTCATTTAAATTTGGAGAGAAGACAAGTTGAATAAATCGAATTATTCCGTACGCCGAATGAAGCAGCTCCAATAGAAAGATAAAATCGGAAATGTACAATTTGTACTTTTTTTCTTGTCTTGACATCTTTCCAGATTTTTCATGCACCGAAATTGGCAGAAAGTACCAATTGGAGCAAAATTTCAAGAACTTAAAATTCCATCGATTTTCAGCTCTCGTCAACATTTTCTCAATGTGTTAGTAATTTCTTTCTTTTGTTCTTGTGTGGTTAAATTTTGAATTTTGACCTTACGGCAGAAGAGTTTAACGATTTGAGGATTGTCTGAGTTTAGATGTTGTCTACAGGAGTTTCGATGCCGTAATGACCAGAGCCAAGAGGAAAACAGACAAGAAAAAGGCAACAACCTCGAAACATTGACGTATGTTGAGTCTCCACGAGCTTCATAAAGTCCGAAGTCGGGAGTCGGGACAAACAAGTTTGTTTCCCAGACTAAACCCAGTTCAATGGCTCCACGTGTATGCCCTTCGATTCTCAGAACAACAACAACAAGGACAAGAAAGAGGACGGCAACAGGAATTTCCTGGAAAAGTTCACAGTCCTTTCTGAAGGTTGCTTACTCTTTGTCCACAAGGAACTCGTGTGGCTTCTTCTTGTTTCCACGACGACGACTTTCTAAACCTTCAACTTTGAACCGAAAGAGTAAAAATCAAAATTGTGATCCACCCACAAATTGATGAGGATCAAAAACAACATGATAATATAACCAAACAAATATTCACGTTACCGAGAACAAAATGGATAATATGATAATATTAGTTGTTACTACCACAACAGCGAGACAGCGAGATACATATGAGCGAGATGTATATTCCTCACTACAACCAAAACACAAATTTACTCTGCAGACGCTGGCTCTTCCTGCTTGTAAAACAATGAAATCGCTACTTTGATTCTGCAAACAGGAAAAATAGACGAGATTTGAAGTGGAAAATCTTGCAGTTTGGTGGTTCCTCTTGCTTTTCATTTGCCTTTCTCTGGTTCATAATTTATCATTTAGAATAGACAAATCCTTATGATGATCAGTAATCAGCCGTCAAAATGTGCATGAAGCATTTTAGACTCAACACTCAACATGCACATGCATAAGTACACAATGTCTATAAATTTAAATTCACAAGTAAGCTCAATGGAAAAACGTGAATGAAATGTATGTGTGCAGCAGCTTTCTCTCTTTCTCATGTTTTCTATCTCTTTCTGTTTATCATCAACTGCAAGGTTCCCTCTCTTTTTCTCATTTTGTTCCAATTACGAGCTGAGGTGAAATCCGATTGAAATACACTCATTATCATCTGTTGCATGTTTCCGCTTCAATTGTTGTCGTCTCCTTTACCCATTTGCAGTGCGTATTTTATACACACACAACTTGTCAAAGGCTTCACAATTCACGATGACCTTTCTGCAGTATTTCTTACTGTTTCACAAGCCGAACAGACCAAAATACACAAATGTTCCAGCTAAAACAAGGTATATGAAGAGCATGCGTTTTCTTTGGACCTCTCGTATTATTTTTGTAATAAAATACTAATTTTACAATATACTTTTGAAATTTCAAGAAAATTTTTAAACGCATTACGCAGATATATAGTCAGTAGTCAATCAATGAGCAGGAATCAAAAACAACAGTGCAAATACAGTAACTTCTGGGCATATGAAAGTAATTTCAAGAATTAATAACTGCGGTGAATTATATTGGAGGATCAGTATAACTCTTTCCACATGTTGAGTGTTTTTCATTTGTTGTCTTAAGGTTTATCATTCGCATAAAATAAAATTCTCACATTTTATGAAATTAAAAATCAAGTCCTTGTGTCCATCGAGATTCCATCTAACCTCTAATAAAACCCGTGTGTGAAGGCGTCATGTGGTCACACTTTTTCTAAGAGAAACCAGCACTACACGG
>JAQGBH010003467.1:0-19774 GCA_034698265.1 Sminthurinus aureus
GTGCAACATCTAAACATTCACCGATTTTTCTGAAATTTTGCAGGCATAATACCCTTATGTATAGGTATGATTTGAGCAATGAGCCCGAAAGATTCCATCACTTTTACTTTTTTTGGGCCACCCTAGTGCACAAATATACACAATATACACAATATACAAAATCTAGATTCTAGATATGGATACTATATACCTAGACTGTAGGATATGCATATATTTTTTTATTGTACTTTTGTTTTAAACAGGTTAGAATAATATTTTCTCCCACTTGTAAGATAATATATAATATTATTATATAAACCTAAAGTATACACAGTTGAATTACATAATACATTTAAATTTTAAATGCACTCCTACATGTTTGCATTTTGTATATTGTATGAATGTACAAGACGTAGTATAAAGTATAACAGAGGACAGTATTTTAAACAACCCTACAAACAGTGTTTCACATTTCACATAGAAGTAACATGTATTTCTGTTAAACTTAGCATAAGACTGGTGTGTTTTAAAGTCTTAAACCAAAAGGGCAAAACTATACACAACTGGAAATAAAAGACTAGTCGTAAGTCGTAAGATGCTTCGATCTCTAGGAAAATGCTCTTTATTGTCAGACATTTCCTTGCTCCTTTCTCATTTCTGTTCCGTTCTGTTTTGTCCTTCCCTACTCCTTCTTTCCTTTTTTAAGTCTGAGGAAAGGAACTATCGGCGATGTATACTTGGAAAAGTCTCAACCCAGAAAGAACAATATGAGATGTAAAAGCAGAACAAGAGCAAAAAGAGGACGAACACGACGATGTCTGTCTTGGTCTGTGAATGCTCCAACTCTTATGCGCCATGAACCAGTCATTTTCTGGAACGGAAATCCATGTTCCGAACGCAGAACATTGAGAATCCAAGCGAATCTAATAATATACAGCCTACTCACTTCACAAAGACTTTCCTTGTAAAAATCATACTGTCCGGTGGTCTGATACGTATTTCATTAAGCCTATTGAAGCTTTAAAAGCAACGTAAAGGGTATTTTTCCTCCAAAAGAAAGGAAGAGAGGAAGGAAGGAAAAGGTAGAAAGATAGCTAATTTATGATTCCATATATATATATAATACGGGTCGATCGAATTTGTACGTGAAAAATTTCATCTAAAGTATGCATGTATACATGTATTTGTATATTCGATACTCGAAAATCTATTTACTACACATGGTGAATAAAACCGTATTCGACATAGAAATAAATACACGTAGAAGCCTCGTCTCGTGTCCAACTTTGATCCACAATAAAATGACATGTGATATCAGATATCAGGTACAATATATTTTATTGTAGAATATCCCGTACAAATGAAACAACCAAATAAAATTGAAACCTTCTCTTTTACTATAGCATCTAGAATGGACTTGGAAGTGAAGGTTAGAAAATGTTGTGCTGAATGAATAGCAATACGATTTAACGATGTCCCCATACAACTTAACCAATTCAGAATTCAAGTTGACTATGGTGAGCCAATATATAATATCTGTATACTGACAAGTGAGTTAACATCGTCAACATACAATCGAAATACACGTTTCCTCAACTGCCATTTTCAGCCACGATGCTAATCTATTTAAGTTTAGCAACGATTTCAATTTTCAATACATGCCTTTCACATATTAAACTAAATATTCTACTTGATTTTTTAAAATAAAAATATTATAATCATTTTCTCCGTACCGTATACTATAACAATAACAATATTGAATTTTAAGCATGAGCAATAAAATATTTTAGTTTTGTGTAGATGAATACGAGACTTTCAATAAATTTATGTTTCAGTAAATTTGGTTGTATTACCGTACTCAAAAGATGTATGTATACACACGTCAGTGCATACGTGGAATGCATGTTATTAGTCTATCAAAAGAAAAGGGTAAATCATATTTAATGTATAGATGGATAAAAGGAAATAGTCGAAACCAGATATACTATTGTATATATTGTGTCGTGACAACTGAATACTGGCTGACTGCGTGTATAGTGTATACACATAAATCAATTCATCTGCAATCAAAGCCCTTTCAAGCGTTTCTTGATTCTCGGAGAATGCCTGCGCCAAATATATTCCATGCCATATGCGAAAATGGAAAGATGGAAAGAGAACTCTCTTCTTCCGCTCCTCCTCTCTCTTCACACTTTGTGGACTAACCTACATACATAAAAAGCACAGTTGGACAGATACCTGATCTATTGAAGATTATGTGTAGGTAATTTAATTTTAAACTCTCGCCATTCTCTCCTCTCTTCACTCTAGTGTAGAGTTTCTCAAATCAAACTTTCTAGGGGCTCAACCAGCGGTTGCGTATTGTTTCCATGGACAACACGGTTGACATTTGAAATTTGAACTATCTGGACTTGTTATTGCGTCAGAACAATTACATTCAAAAAAGTACAAACTTTCCTTGACAAATCTCCCTATCGCTCTAAGTACACAGATTATGTATAATATTCAACGCTTCACAAATATATTATACTCAAGAAGATATTTCTAGTTCATAGTACAAGTTTTCCTCCTGATAAAATAAAATGGCAAACATAATAAACATAACATTTCAAAACAAGTAGTTTTCTGAATTCTGATATATGCTAATCAAAGACATACACATGATAAGGAATGTAGCAAAATATGTATTACATTATTGTTGCTATATTCAAAATAAAAAAGAATTATCTCATTTCATCGCTATTCTGTCTGGGTTTTGAATATTTTAAATTTGTATTCTATATTCTACTATCTAGAATTTAGACTGCAAAACTTTTTTATGTACATAAAAGTTTGAAAGACATGTATTTTGTATAATTTCATGTTTATGTATGAAATGACACGGTGATGGTGTGTATTGTGTATATACATGAACTACAAACAAGGAAGGATTCATAAAGCTTACAAAAAATACTAGACAAATAATTTATGCAAAGGAGAATAAACTTTAAAAGTCAAAGAGCAAATTTACTTCTTGTCCCAGGTATCATCATTGTTATTACTGAAGCAACGTATAACATAAAGTAATTAAAACTTTTCTCACTTGATATTTTGTGAACCAAAATTTTTCATAATATTCCTAGTAGTAGAGCATAGAGATGGGGCATATAGGGAAAATCAATACTATTAGTTTTCTTAACTTTTTTTATGTATGACTATAGTTTAAAAGTTGGATCACGATCTCGTCCACCTTCTCTTCGTTCACCCTTCTCATTCTCCTCCTCCTCCTCCATCTCATATACATATTCTAGTCATACCCAGACATAAAGGCAAATTACTCAAATCAAGAGCTTTGTTAATTCAACTTTATCACTGCTCAACTTCATAGGAACACTTAAAATTCGTATCTCGGAAAGCCAAACAATAGGATAAGTTATCAGCTTGCTTTGCATGAGAAAATGAGAGTCAAACAATGAACAATGAGGATGACTTTTCTCAAGTAGTAGTTTTTCACTATAGCACTAGGACTAGCACTATAGCCAAAGTATTTCATATCTTCTTTTTGTGTATTGTGTACAAACTTTCACTGTGTGAATAACATATTCCAGGAAGCTAAATAACTCATTTTTGTAAATTGTGAACAAAAAATGTCAAAAATGATTATGAGAAATATATACACACAATACACACTACATATTATATGAATAATGAAATGGTTTTCAAGTGTTTGTTATTGATCAAGAAATAAATAAATAAATAAAAAACGTACAAGTTTAGACAAAAAAGAAAAGAAAGACATTATAGATCTTCAATTAAGATTCCATAAGGAAGGAAAGGGCGTTCTCTGCCTTTCTCTCTTATAGTATAATATTATGGTATAGGCACCCACATTTGCACGCAAACTAAATGAGAAATAAACAGTAGCTATACATGTACCACTGTTAATACAAGTTTTACGGTAATTCGCCATCATATAAACACACAATCATTCACCAACATGAAAATCCCTCGGTTAAATAAACATCACATCCATCCCGTATTCTTTTAACATTCAGCTCGTTTCTCCTTCTTGTTCTTCTCCTCCATGTACAACTCAAGTCTTTTCTCGAGTTGCATTGAATACCATCAATTCTCGTTTGAAGTTATCCACACTCCACTCCACACACACACACACACACATACACAAATACACAAAGTACAGACTACAGACAAAGTGTTTTGAACCGGGTAGACAGAAAACTGCAAACAGAAATAACTTTTACCAAGTTGGAAAGAGAAAGAAAGAAAGAAACAGGGAGACACAAAACTTGTTCTTTCACTGATATATATATTTATGTATAAATATGGGCAGCCAGGCGTAAGGCGTAAGTTAAAACTACAGACAATACATGTTATATTATGTTATACATTATACATGCTTGCATCTTTTACATGAGCCTACTGAATTCTTTTTGACGAAATCGATAACCTACAAAACGGAAGTTTTAATTCGTCATATGAAAAGGAGAAGTAAAGTTCAGATGTTGAATTTTGGTTGAGAATTTTACTTACACATGTAGGAGAAAGGATTGTAAAAGAGCATTTCCTTTCCTTCTTTTTTCCCGTCTACCATGCATGGTCACCTTCTCCTTTTATTCCTCCTCCTTCCAAGTTCTTTAAGCGGAAAATCCACTAAATTCCCTTCTCCTCAATGACATCAAAATGTAACTACATCTGCTTTTAATACAATGTGTTTGGTGTGTGTATGTGTACGTGTACGTGTGTGGTACATATTACATATATACATAAAAGACAATGGACCTTTATTTCCTCCGATTACTATTACACTCTGACTTTGAATCCTGAAGCGGAAAATTTATTGAGCGTAGGTATTGTAATCTTATCAGTATTGCAACAACTGGAACCTTTATTACCTTTATAAAGGCATGCTATTAAATTTCGTGCTGAAATTTAATGTTACATATATGTATGTATGTAGATACAATGTGCACTGCACTACAATCTACAATGTATAGTATTCACGTAGACCACCATCCTTTCTCCGGAACTTTGAAACACCCTTAGCTTTTCACTACCTTTAAATACTATTCAACGAACTGAAATAATAATAACCTTTATTTAATCAAGGCAAACGGATACCTCAATGTACAAAATTATTTGATATTGCCTAAAATTATCCTAATGCTCAAAAACTGGATACGTAAAAGTACTCAATTCTACCAATGAAAATGATGATTTTTATTACTGTACAAAACCTCTGTTGGATTTAATATGATGAATATTACTAATATTGGATATTGGATACAACATCGTGTGTGATCTACAAGAATATGAATATTATGCATATTATTTTGTTCATACAGACCATGGTC
Source organism: Sminthurinus aureus (assembly GCA_034698265.1). NCBI lineage: Eukaryota > Metazoa > Arthropoda > Collembola > Symphypleona > Katiannidae > Sminthurinus > Sminthurinus aureus. Next base: position 5,331 of record JAQGBH010003467.1, read on the forward strand.
CATGGATAACCAAATAACCAAGGTTTGTTTGATGAATTATATTATTATTATACACTGCCCAATAAATAACAATATACAACATACAACCAATACAATAGAATGCAGAGTATCAATATCGTTCCATGTATATAATATAGTTTTAAATAACATCATGTATACTGTCTAACATGATGGATATTTTGGTTGAAATATTTTGACGCACAACGGAAATTGCTTAAATTTGTACAGCTCATGTACGTACTATTCCTGAAAATTGTAGACAAGGAGCATCTTACAAAGATGAAACTAGCAAGAACTCACACGTTTAGGAAATAAATTGATGACATGGTAGCGGCAAAAGCGCTTAAACATTTCGTTATGCCCTGACTACCCCTTATGTGTGTTGTGTATGGAAGAAAAAAAACTAAACAACTTTGCTTGTGGAGGGTACGCTATGCTCTATGGTCTATGCTCATGCACAAACATTCAAGCAACATTTTGGTTGAGGATGAGAGAGTGTGAGCGAAATGAGAAATAGAAGGCCAGACACCACGGAAAAGACATGTAGAAAGTACAAGAGAACGAGAAAATGTAAAACATTAAATGTTGGTGTGTACTACTACTCGCCGTTGAAACTCGTCTCGCCATAGTTGAATCTTAAAAAACAATGTACAAATCGATAGAGCACAATGTCTAAGTGTACACTCACAGTACAATGTACATATATCTATATACAGTCTAAAGCATAAACAATCCTGGTTAGTACTTAGTACTTACCCTTACAACATGCTCAAGTACTCCCTCCTCTTTCTACATAATTGTTGAGAATTCGAGTACTATGCTGTGCAGCACTGTACAGTCTCGAGTTATGATACGTATTACTGTCCGAAAGAAGGCTACATCCCAAAATATCCTATGTACCTACAACATACATGTGTGGTAGAAGAATGTGTACACAAACATCTGAATTTTTTATCCGTGGTTTGTGTAATTTATATAGAGCATATAAAAATAACAAACTTCACTATTTCAGTATTATATACTGTTGTTGTCTACTACACATTATGAGTACTACTACAACCGTTTTAGTTTCTGTCAACCTTCTCGTTGTTAAAAAAACGAGAATGGGACACAGGAAAAAGTATTTCTTCGAAAAGTAAAAGTATTAAGAAATTCCAAGTCTAGTTTTACAAAACACAAAACACAACTCATTTCTCATATTCAACTGGGAGTAAGTTAGAAAAAGGAAAATTTTGAACTTGCCTCATGACTTTTTTTCCTCGTTTTCCCTAATTCACTCATTCATCAGGCTCAAGCTCTACACTCTACACATTTCTACTTTCTACCCAAGAACACAAATGATTTTCAGGAAAAGAACTGGCTGCAAAAGTGAAATACAAAGAAGTTTTTTTTTTCTTCCCGGTTTCGGTTTCTTTTCTCTTTTTCCTATTTCCCATCACAGTTTGGACTGTGCACGACTTACAAGCTACACGTGTACGTACAATGATAATTCCAAGCTCCTATGTCATTTCCCGTTTGCTATAATACATTCCCTTGAGTCGTGTAAACCACTGCCTTTAATTAAACACAGCATTATCTTCACATACTTTTACATACTATGTACTTCAAATCATGTACAATGTACACACAATGCATTCAGCAACAAAATTGGAGATGCGAAATGGTTGCAAATTCAAAGTGTGCCCAGAAGAAGGTAGTAAAATGCATAGTAATTTGTAACTTTTCCCTAACTAGAGAAAGATTCAACTGGACTGAAAACCACAAATTACTTTTATTTTCCCATACGCTCACATACACATTGTTACTGGACAGTACAGTACACGATAACAATGACGAGACACAGTTTACAACACTAAATTATGATATAATGTTCTACAAATGGTAGTTTTTAGATACTGCATGTAGTAAATAAACTACTTCAGAGGAAGCAATTACAAATTACAAACATCATTGATAACACATAACGGGGAAACCCCGTAATTGTAATAGCGCATACAAACAAATAAGCAAAAAAAAACATCAGCACTGGAAAAACATTTGGGACCTAGAAAGAGTCTAGTGTTTTGAAAATGATATGTGATGTGTATAGACGCTTTTGGGCAATCATTATCGTAATTACTGTACGATTCTCTACACAAAATTACTAAAATAAATTTCGATACTTTCCTACATTCAGTACCTGAAGAACCATACATAGTCAAAGCACGGTCCCGAAAGTGTACCCATTACATTATCATTTTCACCCGTAATTACAATAGATGAGTGCAACACAATAAATAACATGCTGCTGCTGCTACTACTACTTCTAGTATTTCCACTGGACTATAACAAAATTTTCCATTTATAACGAGATTCACTTTTATATAGAAGAAAATAGGTACTATGCCAAATTTAAAGCATGCGTATGTTTTAATATGTACATTTTCAAATTGTTTGATACAGGACTTGGTATGGATGAGATATGAGATATGACATTATGCTCCAAATTTTATAATTCAACCACTATAGCTTTAGCGTAATACATCAAAGATTATCCGAAAAATTTCAAGAGATATCAAGTACCACACGGATAGAAGTTATAAAGTATAGGACATCTAGAAAATACAGCAGAAATGCAGCCCACAATAGAATTAAGATGAGAATCCTTGTGCTTCTCTATTTTCTCGAGTTATAATATATCACGTCTCTTGTCTCTAACCCACACATATCTAGCAAACACCGAGCTTGTATATTGTATATATGTATTAAACATGAAAGGAATTACACTTTCCCTTATCTCACCGTCCATAAATTTTAATAATAATAATATGTTTCAAAAGATATGCCTTTATGAGATACAACTAGAATATTAATATCATAATGTTTTATCAAAACTATATATTACTATACTTTATACTATAATAACTTCTTGCATCTTCTTCCTCCAATCTTTGCGATTCAAACAACATTCGATAAAGTAAATCTACTTTTTTACTAATCTATTAAACGACATTCTCGATCCTCGGATATCTTATACCCTAGAAATTTTTCCCTCGAAATAGTAATTCGGAAAAAGTATTACCATCTCTCACAATATAACAATATATATCTACTTTCTCTTCTTTTTCTTGCTTTTTCTTTTCCATCTTCTAGAGATAGATCTTTTGTGCTTTTACGTATTTTTAAAGCTCGATAATATGTTACTTTAAAAAGTAAATTGGATGAAACTCAGCATCAACAGCTTTTGTACATCCTGCACGTTTCTAGTATCATTGTAGAGCGTATTTGGTATTTACAACTGGAAAAAAAAGAAGATATAGTGTACGTAATTTACGAGCTGTTCTTTTCTGCATTACATTCTGAATGCAAATTTAAGCCTCCTTTTTCTAGCAAGAAATAGAATCTACTTCTAGAATTCAAGAATTCACAAAAAGACAGACAATAGATTTTCTACACAATAAGAGGATTTTTGAATGCAAATGTAAATCGATATAGACTAGAAAATAGAAGCAGCACCATTTTCAGACTACTCGTTCTCCTTTCCTCTCTTTCCCTTAATGTTCAAGTAGAAGTGTTTAAAGTTCGCATAAACAACAACTCAATTACACACAACGGATTAATATCCTTTTTCGAAAATTAAACATACTGAGTACACATAGGATTGCAAAAGTAAGAGAGACGCTGTTTCACAATATCAGCATGTATCTTGTTTGGAGAGTTGTACATAGCATAGTGAGGTTTACACGTACGACAGGCTTTTTACTATGCGTATCTACGACATGTTTTTCTAACTAATTTCCAAATCCAATCCTCAAATAGCAGTGACATTACAAACTATGAACTAGAGGAAACACTTTGAAACTTCCGAAACATTCCACAACAGTCAACATACTAAAAACGGAATATAATATTCTCCTAAGAGCCTCCCTTTGAAATTCAGTAGCACAATTTCTTCATTTACAACATGTTGTGTACACAAAACCATATATATAAGTATGTATAGCCCATATGGTAATAATAATAGACAGTCGCTAAACAAATATCTATATATATATCTATGGGCGGGTAGCATATGTTTGCATCGAGTACAGATTATACTATATTATTATTATTATTAAATTTTATTAAACATAATATATTATGTATGAATGAGCCGTTGTTTCAGACACAATCAAAACTTTCACTTTCCATTATTTACAAAAGTTGAAGCTATAAATAAGTAAATAAATTTTGTTCTGGACAAGATTATTCTATGCATGTGCGCATAATATTTCATTACTAATTCCGTGATCTTCTTTGTGTGTATGAACAGTGTGCGTCGGCCTACTCATAAGTTACTAACAATCGCGAATGTCGCGTCAAAACTTACAGAAAGCGTCGCATATGTACAAATTAAGACTATATCATATCCTATATTCTACCGGAATATTATTATTATTATTATTATTATTACTATAATATTATCCAGTATCAAATTTAATAACAATAAAGTTTAGTTTCCTAACTAATAGAAGCATCATACCATACAAGAAAGTTTGTAATTATTTGAAGATGAGCTACGTAGCCTTTCTAATAAATACAATAACCGAATTTCCTAATAAAAAGCCTGGACGAAACATTCTTCAGTTCTAATACCAATTTCATCCAATTTTCACAATCATTATAACGTCAGCACTGAATTATGCACATAACCCAGACTTAGCATACCTCAGCACGATGCGTACCTTAGCTGTACAAAGTTGCATCATGTCTAAGGAAATTTGTTGCAGATCAAAATGTTATAATTGATGTGTGTGATGAGTGCAGATATACGTTATCATTTGGAATGTATACGATCTCAGTATTATACGAGCTACATAAACAAATATTTATGTTAATACAAATTTTCTTCCCTGTGGTGAGAACGATTGAAAAACAAAAAATACATTATTTTAAACTATGTATTACGAATTACGAGTCATGAAGAGATTTTTATAAAGACATGAAATGAATAAGGTACTGATAAAAATTCCTACAATAAGTCACTAACCTTTCACTTATAACATTTATATGTAATCTGCTTATAAAATTTCGATCTTATAAACTACTACTACACAAGTATTAGAAATTTATCATGGGTAGTTGAAAATTGAGTATTTATTGATCCAATCGTTTGTAAAAAGTAATAAATTGTTATCAATATAATCAAATCATGGAACTTACAATCAAAAAAGCATAAACTAAACAAAACACAATATATACATGAAAAATAAAATAAAAACATGTCTGCAACTTTAAACTTTAAATGAAGTTTCACAATGAAATTTGTTGAAAATAAAAACAAAAACAAAAACAAAAAACTGGTTTACGCAACAATCAAAATGTGTAATATTTAAAAAGTATAAAAAGAAACAGTAAAAGACTATTTAAATATGATAAGTTTTGAATTTGCTGAAATTATCATTTCGCTATTGATATAAGTACATGCCGTTTTTTTGAACAGAAAAGCTCTTTCTTTCTTTGAATTTTTTTTGGTTAAAATATTAAATATCATAATACATAATTATAATAATTTTCCAGAAAATCGGGAAAATTTTACTCTTGCATAGGTGCTTACACGAGATCTTTTCCGTTTAGCATTAGCCTACATGTAGAAATTAAAGCGTGGTATCATGTAACAACTAATTTTTATATACAAAGTCAATACAAAAGCAAGCAAATTAATCATGAACTAAATACTTACCCTATCAGGATCCTGTGAGCCACTATTTCCGGATCCATAAGAAGTTTCAGAACCACGGTCATTGAGATCAAAATACTCATCAGCTGAGCAAATATCTTCCATATCCCTATAAAAAATATGTAATCAAAAACGTTTTGTATAAAATTCAAGTTATGCATATAAACAAGATATGATATTTTTTCAAACGAAACGCAATTCATAATAATTAATATATAATAAGTGCAAAATTTTAAATACCTGCTAGATCTATGCGAGTGTGAAGACTCTGATTTACTCGGAGATCGAGGAGCACTCAGTCTTAAAGCAGTATTAAAGTAGGTTTCTTGTATCACTTCTCTTAATTTCTTTACCCATAAACGTTTTACTTCAGCAGTTGATGCCTGTAAACAAAGTTTGTTTTTTTAATGAAAGATATTATAGTAATCCTTTGTTGAAAAACATTTTTTTTTTACTAAATTGAAATAATTACAATAACTATTATTATTACTAAATACAGATGAAATTTTTAAAAAAAACTTACTTTTATAACAATCTTATAATCAGAAACGGATCTTCCAGTCCATACGGCAAATCTGAAAACATGATATAACATAGAAGTAACAAAGGTACTTGGTACTAATTATCAGGATTCTAAGACAAATGTCTATAATTAAATATAATTATACTATTATTACCTGGATTCGTCACCTAGAATCAATATAATAAGAAATATGAAATCAGTAATCTCCTTAATTCTGCATGTATTATAATATTGGTTTGAATTTATTAACTTAGCAAACTGATCAAATATAAAGAGAAACTAATTAATTTAGATAGGGGGGGCCTCACCTTCAATACACTCTGTCACGCCTAAATCTGACGTCTGCAAACAAAAAAAAATGGCATGAATTCTGGTGTTAATTTTGTGCATTTTTAAATTATGAGATTATGAATTTGCTAAAAGTATAATAATAATACAATAACATAATAAGCCATGAAAAAATACTACAAAAAATCAATTATTTTTATGCCACAATTAAAATTACAAGTTTTAATTATAGAAAAATACTTACCATTAACTTGGTTTTATAAATGTACTTTGCTTTTCCATTATTGTCCTTAACTTCTTTACTAAACAGGAGATATAATTCAAATAAAAAGACATGTCTATCTCTAGCTTTTCTTATGATTTGCTTTGGATCCCAAACTTGAAAGGAATCCTGCAGAATAGATTCTCCTAATTTATCAGTGGGAATATCACAACCTTCTAAAAGGGATAAATGCATTGCATCATTGGCTTTTTTCGGCACATTTAACATAACTTCGAGACCATCCTATGGAAATACAAAGAAATTTAAGTTATATTTAGTATTTAATAAAAACTTTAAACTCTTATAAAAGACTTTTTCCCCCAATTACTTTATTGAACTAAGAGTATAGGTAATAGGACGTATTATTATTGCCTTAATTTCACCACCCTGGCCTTCTTCTTGAGTAGATTGTAAGTCTTTAAGTAATAACTGGAAAAAGAAAGAAACGTTTTTATAAGTAACTCCATATGCTACGCACTTCCACTACAATACTAAAAATAGATAGATATATGTATAGAGTATTAAGATATACTAACCTGGTATTTAGTTATACGTTGGACGGGTTTTATTAATAGAGAAGGGATAGGATGTTCTGTAAAAAAAAAAAGAAGAGAGGAACTTGAAATTAAATAAAAGTACATACTATAATATAAAATATAAAATATAAATCGTTGTTAAATACACGTCGTTAAATGTTTCCTAACACTATTATTTCTTCTTGGTAGGTCCATATTATATAGGTTTTACATAATTACGTTACCAAGTTTTAAACAAGAACAGGATTATTCTAAACTCTATAAGTAAGTTAATAATATGATGTTGTATTACCAATTACCAATCATTATTTATTATTATTATTCTTACCAAGATTATTAGCTTTTTGAATACTATCAAAGAAAGATCCAGCACTTTGAATTATCGTAGCATTGGATTCGGGTTTATTTTTACAGTATTGTACGTACATGTCAAACTTATGTGCCCATGTGACAAAGCAATGACCAATGTCTAAAAATTATTTAAAAGAAACACCAGAAAAAAATCAAGATTAATTTGGTATAATAAAAAGATTTAATGTAGGTAGAAACAACAACTTAAACATAGATAGATATGATAATATGTGGCCTTTTTAACCTTCAGGTATTGTTTCATATTTTTCAAGCTCTTTCACAAAAATATCCTTATGAAAATCATAAAGCTGTAAAATACAAAAGATTTTATTATGTTATCATAAGTATTATTCCTTTAAACTTTAAATTTAATATTATTAATAAACAGATGATGAAAATTTAAAAATAAATCTTGCTTTTAATTAAAATAGATTCGTTTTATTTACCTCCTCAATATTCCCAAAAATGACTTTTTCCTTTCCTTTAATACCTGGTGGAACATTCGAACTACTTCGCATTTCTGCTAAATAATACTGAATGCATACATTGAGATCTTTGACATACGATCGTTCAGTCTGTAATAGCTCACTCATAATAAACCTATAATATATATATATATGTAAATAATCAACATTAATAACCAATGAAAAAAATGAAATAAGCGTTAGTATAATAATGTATCAGTATAAACGGTGGGTATGTATATATTTAATATTTACAAGTAAAATATCAAATAAAATCAAGGTATCTTACTCTCGCCGTCGTTTCTTTTTGCACTGCTCTTCGTTAAGATCCTTCAAACCTCCTTTTCCTTCAACATTAACTTTTCCTTCTAAACTAGAGTCTGAGTTGCGATCAATCGATAAATCCGTGCGACTTTCATTTCCTTTGATACCTAAAGCTTCTTCCAATTGAGATCTGATATGTTGTACAAATAAAATAAAAACAACCAAAGATACCATTAATATTATTTTATTATACAATATAATATTGTGTAAAACATTAATTCACATTACACTTTATAATGATTTAGTAATGCTAATGATAATTTATTATTCCTCAAATGTAAATGTAAATGTACCTATATTTATCCATACGCGTGCTAAAATCTTTGTACCGACTGTCGACCAATGACACCCATTTTTTTATATCATTAGCATGAAGATGACCTTTCTCAACAAGGGAATCAGCTAATTGTATTAATAATTTAACTCTTTCTCGTGTCTCCTAAAAAAAAAAAGTTCAAAATAACACAAAATATTATTATAATAATTTTAAATGAAATCCAGTAATAAAATATAAAGTTTAAATATTCTACATACTATGTGAGTAAAATTTATGAGCTGTCAATCAAAATCTTTAAAGAAAAAATCATAAATCAACTTGAGAGTTGAGATGGGTTTAACTTACTTTGGCTGTAGCTTTGAACTCGTTATGTTCTCTTAATAAAGTCTCTGTCTCTTCTCGATTATTACCTAAAATTTGACAAACAATGAAAATGTTTCAATATTTTTTGTAAATCCTGATAAACATATTAGATAACAATGATTTTATAATGCAAAACATATAAGAATGACAACAAGATGTATCATGTATCATTCCTCCGAAATGAAACTGTTATACGAAAGACCACAACGATCAATGAAGTTGTGTGTGTATTTCCGCACACACATTTTACTTACCTACGTGTGTGTGAGTTTCTCGTGAATGTAAATATATTTCACCACTATCATGTATCCAGTCCAAAGCTTGTTTAGCAGACCTTAGATTAAAAACAAATCACATATCACAATACCAATATTAAATATTAATATCACAATCAGTTATCAACTAAAAATCACGAAATGTTTACACAGTTTCTTTTGCTTTCATTTTCCGGAAATAAATTCCCCCCAAAAAAGAAATCAAATATTCGAAAGAACCCGGCCTACATCCCAATGCACAAAGACTCGGCGCATATACAAATCGTTTGTCTGGACATTTTTTTTTGCCCTTTCACTGTTTTTGGCACACAAACTAATGACTAGGTAAATATCTGGAAAATCTTTTGTACTTGATCCAAAACACTTGTACCTATATTATTATACGTGATATTATGATATTTACACACTTCAAAAACGTATAAGATTGCTAACATAATATAACCTCATTTAATATAATATATGTACTTGAGTTAAATAGCTGGAAGCTACATTTCAGGATAATGGCACATGATACTTTACACTCCAACACAATAAAAGTTGTGATATGAAGGTTCCCTTGTGAGAAAAAAACTTTAAATTGAGATTTAACTTTTGTTTTATTAGAAAACTCGAGCAAGAGAATTACAATAAAAGTAGAGTGTTATCTTGCTATTCATATTTGTGCACGTTTCACTCCTCGTTTACATGTATTATTATACAAGACAAAATAGCTGGATTTTATTTCTGACAATGAATATAATATCTCAAAATGATTTCTCGCTTGGTTTTATACTTCAGCATAGAATAAAAAAAAGAACTGTCCAAAACATGTTGTTTTTTGTTTTAAAAAAATAAATTAAATTACAGTATTTACAGAGGACTGAAATTATTACTTTTTTATATAGGAAGTTTGAATATCCTTAAAAAAGTAAAGTAAATACTATACTAGACACTAAACACAGTATTTTCGTTTAATTTCATTTACTAACTTACTGCACGAACTATTGTAGAACAGAAAGTGTATAAATTGTTTGTATCAAGTAAATACTAGCAAAATAACAGCTGGGATGAATGACTAAGCATGTGTTTACATGAAACTATTAACCTGTTATGTTTATATTATGACTCTACGTCTATGTATACGAGGAGAAAGTTAGAAATAGTAAAACTTACCATTCAAACATGCAAAATTGTAGACACTGATCCATGTGTTTCTTCCTTGATGACCAGTATTCCATAACTTTATTTTCCTGCGTTAACAGTTTGTCTAGAATTGCTGTATAAATAGAGGAAACAAATTGAAAAATTACATTTTATGAATAATCTGATAATGATGTCTGACTGATTATACTACTGCTGCTGATGATGATGATGATGAAAGTAAAAGAGAGAGAGAGAGGGGAAAGGAAACGGGAGAAAAAACACATGTGTACCTATGTATGCATATAAATTGAGATTATGGTGAAAATGTGTCTCCATATATAATCATAATGTACTGTAATACATATATTCATGAACGTAGGTAACACACAAACATAATATAAACCCGAGTAGAAATACGATAAGAAAAACTAATATCAACGAGAAAAATAAAGAGAACCAGAGAGAGAGAAAGAGAGAAAATAGTGTTATAAATCGATATCAAGACAATGGAAAAAACTATACAGACTAGACTCAAATGGTATACTCTGGAACTCAAACTTTGCATGAGTATGTTTTTTCCACATTCACTCCTTCTATGTATTATAAAATACGTTTTATCTTTCTTAAATTCTATCATAGAAAAAAAGGAGCTAATATTACAGTAGATAATATTAAAGAAAGTTGATGAATGCATTATCAAATTTTCGTCTTACCTTTGACTTTAGCTTCAGGAGATAAGGATACATTTCCAGGTTCTATGTGAAATGTATAGGATGCTCGTTGACATATTTTTAAAAAGTTTCTGGCAGTTCCACGAGCATGAGTGCAAGCTATTGGAAAATTAAAGTAATATTTTAATACAGGATAAGATGAATTATTCGATTTGGCCACAACGATAATAATTATGATTATTGTTATCGAGATGACACTAAAAATAATAGTAACACAAGGCATACATAATTTCATTTACTCATTTTAAAATCAATATATCATACACTACTTTCATTATTATTCGTGTTTCTTATCCATACCTTTCATAAAAGCTTCCTTTTGCTCTTGATGCTTAACTAATATTTTATTTATTGTCGCTAAAAATTAGAATAAACAAATTTTGTACTTTTAACCCTCCTATTTTCTATAAATTCATAATATATATTTTAATGCTTTTTGTGTGTACGTTTATTTAATAAATGAATAGATTTTCTATTGAATAAAAAGTAAAACAAACTTGTCTTGTCGACAGGACCAGGGCCATTTCCAGCAGGTAAACAATAGTCTTCATCTCGTTTGTACTCCCTCTCTAAACTCTCGAGTACGGAACAGACCTGAAACAAGGATTGCAATTTGTTTTGTAACCATTTCATACTTCCGTCATGAGACTGTATAATATATATATATATTGTGTATGACAATCATGAAATCATGGGAAGCGTAAATAAACTTTTTTCCAATGACTGACGTCTTATCTTTCCCTTTTAGACTAAGTAAACATAATAATATGACATGGTGAGGAAGCTCTACAGTCTACAGCTTAATGTTATACATCATACACAATATACATGTTATCAAATATCATGTATCCTGATCTGTCTGGTGTATAACATTGTAATATAATATTATGATGCCTTTGTACACAAAAAAGTAAACTAAAGACTAAAGAATACTGAAGATTATTACGTCCTGTTATTCGTTGTATGTACATCAATATATCTCGTCCTGTACACATTACACATATTGGTATTTTATGCAAGCCTAGCTGTATAGTTCCGTCACACATAAATAAGTTCATTTATACGTACTTATTTTTCGAGGATTTTATATTTACAATTTACAATGCGAATTTGTGCTATATATCATGTATTATATTAAACTTATATATAGGACGGATTCACTTTGCAAATTTAGCTTTCGATATATATAGTGCTATACACTCAGCTACCAGTTCATATACAATTCACTTGTCATTTTATGCAAAACTGAATAAAAGAAAACTTGATACTCTTTCAGCATCGTAGGCACTACTAAACCTTGGACATAAATATAAATACTCAATAAATGATATTATAATATATGTTCAAAAGTCTTTAAAACCTTAAATATCCGAAATCAGAAAGGATAGAGAATATATTCTTTGTTTTTCAATGACCTGTCATTAGTTTTAAGTAAATGTAAATAGTACAAATCTAAAGGTTTGTCTTTTAAATCGGATTTGCCATCTTACCTGTTCAGCTGTTTTATAAAAACTTAAAGCTGTAGTAAATAGCTTGTTTCGTTCCTCTGCTGCATGAATTAATTGAAGCCATCTTGAGGCGACTTCATCTGAGATCTTTTTAATTCCTGCACTATCATAGTGATTTCCCCCAATCAGTGCTTCAGCCTTTAAGTTGACAGAAACCGCAAAATTATGGGTTTTCTATTGATACAAAAACAAAGAATCCACAGTGAGATTAGCTTTATACACATAAATTTGAAAAACAGGAATACACTTTCACATAATATTATACAGAAAACAGAAAAGGATTCTTCTTCATACCTCTAATGCGATTTGGAATTTTTCATGATCCTTCTTCATTTGCTCTGCCTCTTGAAGAGAGCTTGGGAATGCAAAGGAAGTAGCAGCTAACATGGTTTCACCATTCTTTATCCAGCTGATCACCTGTAATAACACATAATTTCGGGGTTTGTCAATGTAAGTTGTTAGAGACACCAAATTCATGTTGCAGTTTGTATTCACATCCATTTTGAGCACAAGAAATGTTATTGGATCTTTTCCATTCGTTCAAGTCTTCGCCGTGGTTTGAGCACACTTTTTCGTCAATTGTTTTACTACGTCTCCGCTTCACACACCATGACACAAAGTACTTTCATACTATAATTCCCACCTGTTGTTCTACTGCTGCTGTAACACTGTATGGTGTAAAATTCTATTTGTTTTTTATCAAGCCTTTCATTGCTAATTTTCGAAAATGAACAGTGTTAAACATTTGTTTTTTACGAGAAAAAAAACACATTTTACAGTGTGCAGAACTGTCACACTACTGGTTTGTCCTAAAACTCAAGGGTATTTTGAACACCCACTTAACTAAGCTGTTTTATAAGTATCAGTTACAACACACAGCCGAGTTTGAAACTCATCCAGACACAAATTTACACTCACTTACTATTGGGAATCACATTACAAAAGTTTACACAGCTTATTTTAAAAATCAAGTAGAATGCTTAAAAAATGGAGAATAAAGAAGGAAACCTCACATCTCACAGGTGTTTGCATGCATGCTAAACTAAACTGACTGACCCAAAAACTCGCTTGCACTTTCAATTTTTCAATATAATGCTACTTGTACATAAAAGATACAAGCTACATTTACTACCCATAGGTACGATTAGACAAGATGCGTACGGCTGCTTCACATGAAAAGCATTAAAAACGCAGAAGTCATAGTCCTGAGTACTCTTATAGTATAATTTTCCCCTAGTGAGTACATAATATATTCTTAAATGGTAGGTTTAATCTAACATTGCATATAATGTGATATATATATACAATATAAGTACAGATCTATTCTTGTATCTAGACACAGGGAGTGTGTATGACATTAAAAGATACGTTAAGTATCTGTCCATGTCCAAAAAAGTAACAGATTCTTTCTTCTGTATATTATCTTTTTATTATTATTATTACTATTAGTACTATTACAGTAATCTATCTATTATTATAACGATGCGGAAACGTCTAACATCGAACGTAATGTAAAAGTGTAAACAAACTGAAATCTCCAAAAGTTACCTCTATATTTATACATTCCATGCATAGTATATTCTGCACATGATAAATAATACATACATTTTATTTTATTCTTATTATACAGTCAAAAAATAAAATCTCAAAGATATTATAATATGTGTAAGTCCCTAGAATAAATATCCATCCAGGGATATTCACTTTATTTAATATTCATAT
>JAQGBH010003468.1:0-19764 GCA_034698265.1 Sminthurinus aureus
TCAATTTTACTTTTAGTTTTACTGTGCACAGAGTTACTAATAAAATCATTACCTTTTCAACCTTACAACTAGAAACAACTCATAAACTCGTCGTCTCACTTTTCATTCTACGTTTTATTTTATTTCTTTGAAAAATCATACTTCGCTCTCTCGAATTTGACTTTTATATTTATATTAAGTCGTTTCATTATGAATATACTGATGTATTTGAACTACACACTATACACTTGATGCATTGTATAGAAAGATAGATAGTTAGATGAAAATTTCCTCCTACCATTCCCTATTTATTCCTCTTCTTTTATTCTTTCCTTATTTTCCCCACAAGAACTACTCTTTTACTCTTTCACTCTGACCAATCCACCTCATAATTCTTAATATGATGAAAATGGTGTGTTGTGTAGGATCGGATAAAGATCCTCGTGTGCTTGATACCTCCTTCTAAGCTCCTGTGATTAAAATTGTTTTCATATCTTGTTTTTTATTACATTATACATCATAAATACATTACACATTATACTGTGTAGATTGTTGTTGTTGTTGCTGTTGTTATCACTACTACTGATGCTTCCCAGGTTTATTTTTTGGGTTTGGTTTCAAATTATGATTACTATGAGGACGAGGACGATGATGCTGCTGTTGCTGATGATGATAGTAATTAATTTGGTTGGTGAGAGTTGGATAAATAGTGAGTAGTAATAAATACTCCAGACGAGACAATAACAAAAGACAAAAGAAGACTCAGAGAACTTAAACTCAAAAGAAAGAGGAAAAGTAAAGAGTAAGAGGCATTAATTCAATTCAAGTAGTACATGAAAAAAACAGAAAAGACACAAGGGAAATGAAGACTCTTTCTTATTGAGGAAAATATAGGGAAATAATGTGTACATGTAAATGTTAATGCATCATAAAACCCGTAAAAACTATGACTATCTTTCCCATTCACCGTTTTGTTTCTTCTACCATTTTCATGTAGATACATATGTACACAAACTTAATACACACAATGTACAATGTATAAGATATGAATAAGTATCTACGCCTTTTTGGATGTAGAGTGAATTAAAGGTAAATCCCAATTAAGTTTTTGTTCAAGCTCGTACACCATCACCATCACCACGAATATGATTATTATTTGTTGATGATGATGAGAACTTTTTATTTTTTATTGGGAAGCGGAGACTGTAGAGAGTAGAGTGTAGAGTTTACTATCCAATTCAAATTACAAAATAATAAAATCTGAGAAAAGTATCTTGTATGAATTTGTGTGCATTGAAAAGTTGTAGTTGTAGCTTCATCCATCCTCCTCCATATTCATGTTCTAAATATCCATAATCCATACTTCATACTATAAACTATAAACAAGTCTGATGTCGTCGTTAACGCGCCTTCATCATCATCACACACATTACTACTTTTATTTGATATGTAATATGGAGCTATAATGGATACGCATGTAAGTATGTATATGTAGGTACGGAAATAAAAAGGTGCGCTCATAGAATTAATAAGCAAATTATTCACAGGTGTCAAAGCTTGGAAAGCACCTTGTTATTCTCTCTCTCTCTCACGTGATAAGAAAGGTGAGCAGCGGAAAAAAGCCTGACGGCAGGCTGATGATTTTCTACTAGACAAAACACACACACACGTATTAACTCGCTCACTCATTCACTCACTCACCTAGGATAATACACAGTGTGTGTATAAGTAAACTAGACAGTACACTAGAGGGGTGGATATCTAAAGCAATCAGTCATTGTCGTTTCAAATAAAGCACATTTCACATATGTCTAGAGTCTAGAGCCTAGAATCTAGAATCTAAAAACTCTTGGACAATATTAAATCATACGTCAACCATATTTTTTTCCTTTCCTCACTCGAAACTCGAAGCTCGAATCAAATACAAATACTATACTTTATCAAGTATGTACATTGCACATTGTACATGCACACTAATGGCTATCATCATAATAATAATCACTGTATTATTCCTGTTATTATTACTGCGCTCATACATTAGCACAACATTTAT
This sequence comes from Sminthurinus aureus, assembly GCA_034698265.1. Lineage (NCBI taxonomy): Eukaryota > Metazoa > Arthropoda > Collembola > Symphypleona > Katiannidae > Sminthurinus > Sminthurinus aureus. Next base: position 2,033 of record JAQGBH010003468.1, read on the forward strand.
AATTCTAAATAATTTGTCTTTTCTCCTTCCCTATAATATAGTCTTCCTGAATTGTCTCAAGTCTTAACTCAAGCTTTCAAATCTCGATCTAAATCTCTCACAAACAAATACAGTAATTGTAATTGTTGTAGAAGTGCGACGTACACATCGTCCATCTCTGTTGATGTGCATGTGCACATGCATATTAGTATTAGTATTTCAAGCCTCTTGGGCATGTCATATTCCATGCAAAATTTGCAATTAAACAGTATTTACGTATTTTACCTACTGATAGTCATAGTATAACATGTAACATAAATGTGTTGTATTCTGTACTCTGGACTCTGAAATGTACCATATTTATGTGCTGCCTATCTACTATCTATAATACGTACAAATGTTATATTATTTCGTCGAGGAGAAAAATTAAGAACGCTAAAGACAAATCATCATTATTGCTAATTACCTCTAAACTTTGACCAAACTACATGCATACATACATACATACATACTTACATAGCTGTACACAATTACCTATAATCTATACCTATACCTACGTACTATGTACGTTGTACCTGCAACCTGCATGATATAAAATAGAATAATAGCATTAGAAATACTACTACTAATAATAATATTAATAATGACAGTAGTAGTAATATCTATAAAATTCAACTCTGTCGATTCCAGTGGTGACATGCACTAATGTATCCATGGACATGTATAATATACGTGTGTGTACCTGCTCACAGTTTTATTTATACACATAATATATTTGAACAGGCGAGAGAGGAAAAAAGAAATTAATGACTAACTCATTAAACATCCAAGAAGATAATAAAAAAACATATATAAAAAGCCATTGTACTCAGCAAATAATTATTTTAACTTTGTACAATGTACATACACAAACAGTAGACATTATTCATATCGTACATGGAATATGGTAGGTAGGTACATGCACACATATATTATGTGTACATGAACGATGCAAAATTCCATCTTTTCCATCATCACCTCATCCATACACATACACAGTGTACAGTGTACAATGTAAACTGTACCCTGCACATATGTATTCAAAAATTCCAAAATATATTATACAGTACTATTATTACTATTAGTATTGATACTCTTCATTTCCATATTACCCATGATTCGAGAAAATATATAACTTATACCTATGTGTATTCTAATACCAGCTATATAAATATACACACATATTCCACATCACACATTCGAGTTGGTATTTATAGTTTGAGAGAAAGGTTAATGTTATCCCAGAAGAGAGCAAACTTTAAACTACGTAAATATGCAGAGAACTTTTGTGTATGTTTCATGTACATCTTTTGAGAAATTCGTTTGTTGTATGTTGTATATTGTACATTACATAATATAATATCCTATACAATTATTGATATGTTTCATGTGATAGGTTTTCTTTACTTCATACTTTGTGGCCAATAGAAGATAAAAATGACGATGAGGATGACGACCATGATAATGAATATGTTCATGATTATGATTCGAAAAATCACAATGATTCTAGATTCTAGTTTCTAGACTGTGCACATTGACTATGCATAAGCAGAGACGATATGAGTGGGGATGAACAATGTATCAAGGCTAACAAGGACATATAACAATAATGAGAATATTATATCAATAAATTCCACAACCTCCCATTTAAAATAATGTTTGCCAATAAAAATCTTTCGATCTTCTCTTCTCATCATCCTTAACTCTCTTTCAATACAATACATCCCATATCCCATCTCTGCATTATACTTTGTTTGTACATCATCCAAAAAAAGTAATATTGTAGATTGTAGGTATTGCACTTTACTGCACTTTCATATGTACATATTTTTTTATTTGTCTTCTGTCTCTAGTCTCTACTCCCATTAATATACTGATTGTACAAGGCAGAAGGTAGAATAATAATAATAACATAACATACAACCTCCTAAAAATTCCAATAAAAGTCTTCACAAAAATATTTTATATATGATGAGTAAATATAAATATAAATACCATGTAAAATCCAAAGTGGAGATGACCAAGACCAAGATGAAGAAGAAGAAAAACGTTTATCTCTTTACTCATCACACGTACTGTACATTCTACATATGTACACGTTTACTGGGTGAAAATCCCATTCAATCTTGAGCCAATCTGACCAAAGAAATAAATAATTTGTGAGACTATACACTATACATACTCGTACACCATCCACATTGTCTATGGTCCCAGTTCATCTCTTTAACAGAATTAGAGGAAGAACCAGACTGATGCAGTTAATAAATGAAATGCATATGTACAATGTACATATCATACATCATACTACAGTATACACCGTACAGGTAATTTCCTATTCGAAACATACCATGCCATACTAAAGTAATATAAAAGTAACATTAAAAGGATACATCAAATGAACTTTTTTTTCATCTGTACATGCACACTCTTCATCTTCTCATTTTTATAATATGAAGACAAAGTATTTCACTCTTATCGACAAGATGGATTTCAGTCAATGTCTACATGTACATTATACGCGTACATTGTACATGTATTTGCATTACTCCTATACGTTGTGTGTATTAAGATGATATTTCAAACATGCTTAATGCTGAACAACAACATGAAACACTCATTGTCAGTATTTAGGATACTTACCGATGACATGGAAATAAGTTTGAGAGTTTCCTCAGTGAATCTAAAAAACCACATCAAAGGCACAGGCAAACGGAGCATTCTAATTTTCAAACAAGTACTTCATACTTATGCATACATCATAAGGTTGTGTACTGTGTATTGTAGATTGTGTATACACACTTGTCTGATGAATTAATGTACACAATGGAGAATGGAGCCATATCATGTACAGTGTATGAAGGAAAGAGCTTTGCTCTCTCTCTCTCTCTCTTTCTCTCACTTCTTCTTCTTCTTCTTCTGAGGATCTACATCTACAGAAATGGGCAGACGCCGTCATAAAAATCAATATTTAAAACTTATTATTACTACTACAAACTCCATCTCTATACATTTTTTTACTAATGTGTGCGTATCTCATCCTCAGATTATTCTGTTTAAAACAACGCTCAACGCTCACATGATATCGTCAAACAATGGTTATTTATTATTACATTATTATCATTATTATTATTGAGCATTGAGTATGCATATGTAATATTTACTACGCATGTTTTTTTTCTTCAAAAGTAAACCTAAACTCTTTCCCTTTTTTTATTAGTATTATTTCATTCCCTCTTTTCTCTTTTTCAATCCTTCCATATCATCTTTTACTATTTACTATATTTACCAATCATAATAATTAATTATACAATGGACAAGGACTCAAAAATCACTAATTTTTCTTGACCTAAGGTCCGAACGGAATGCTAGATTGATAGATGGATCCAAAAGGGTATTCGATATTCGTATAAATGCACATTCTTTGTGTGCAAAACAAATTTTCCAACAATTTTATTTAATGACTGTCTCGGATGGAATGGACCCCTCTTGTAAATTGTAAATGTAGAAATATCGTGTGGTTACAGAATAGCCAGCTCTTATCATGTAGTACAAATATAATGTTTAAGGATGAAAACATAGATATCTGCAGAAAATATGTGTGAAGAATGAAGAAGAGTACAATAGAAAAAGAGAGGACATTTCAGTTTTAGGTCTCTTTCGTTCTCTACCAATCTACGCTGTTTTCTACAACTAAAAGTCAGTTGAATGAAATATGGTCAGAGCCAATATTTGAAAATAAAAAGTTGTTCTCTATTATTACTAGTATTATATTAATATTATATCCCTTTGATATATGTATCTGTACTCTGTACTCTGTACAATGTGGTTCTAAAATAATACAATCTACAAACTACGTACAATTTTTCCATCTTGTACACCTTTTCTTCTCCTTGTTTTCAGGTGAACCCAAGTAAGTAAGTAAGAAAGTAAGTAAGTAAGTAAGTAAGTATTTAAGTATTATGTTATGTTATATGTTGTGAGTGTGAAGATGATATGGTTTCCACCTGCTCTACTCACTAACTGCGAGACTACTGCGCTCCTCTCTCCCTTTATCCAATAATCCTCTCTATACTTTTTCATCTTCCTCATTCTTTTCCTACCTTTCCATCTCCATCCACGTTCATATCCGTATAAATAAAAATGAGCTGCAACTACAAACTACATAAACCCAACATCATAATGTGATGTATGTAATATATCTACAAAAGTTATAAATGCTCATCTTCTCTCCCAAATATCATCACTGTAACTTGTTTCCCTATTCTCCGTTTCTCTAAAATAGAAATGGAAAGAGATATTCGTGTAAGATCCATGTTACTATTAAAGAAAATGTATTTTCTTCCTCTTCTCTCTTCACAATACTTGGTCTTAACTAAGCGTTAAATATCCTCAATGTATACAGTCTACAGGAATAGGTACACATTTCAATGTAATATGTAATGTAATTTAATGTCGGAAAAACAATAGTCATAAAAAAAAGTACGAAAGAAATAGAGAGAGAGACCCAGACGAAATCAAATAAAGCTTCGTGCCGTTATAAAAATCTTTTTTTATGAGTTCTCATTACTACGTTCTATCTACGTACGTTTATAAGCTACATCTAAGTACACACACACACACACACACATACCACAGACTATATTATTATGTATTATGTACTAGTCCAAATTCGTCAAAGAATAAAAGAAAGAAAGAAGGAAAGAAGAGCTCCTTTCCTGAGCTCATTCTATCTATTACCAACAATGAATAAGGTATAAGCATGGAAAGTGTGTACAGTGTACAGTTTACAATGTACGGGGTACAGAAGAGAGAAAAAGGACTTTTGTACATCTTTGTCATATTCATCATCACTGTTTTGTTGTAAACCTCAGCAAGTGATAACTTATAGCCCCGTAATATCAATATCAATAGTGTCAATGGAAATCCATGGAAATAACAGTCAAAGTCATACGCCACCTCACATATGAAGTCTCAGTAGAAAATTCCCACAATTAAATACTGTACTGACATGTACGTAATACGCAGAAAAGAATCATTCTACGTCATGTTGTAGACTAGTCGTATAGTAGTAGTAGCAGTAGTAGAAGTAGTAGTAGTAATAATAATAGCACATTGGAGTAAAAATCATGTCCATTAAAAACTTTTACTACTACTTTACACGTACCTCATGTTTGCTATTAGTCAGGGGTAAGTTTGTCAGTACTGTCTTTTTTTCGCCCCTTCATCATTGACCTCCATGATTGTCACGGCCAGAGTCAAAAGGGAAAAATTAATTCAAAGCGTCAACTTAGCAAAGGCTTCACCGACAAAACTGAGTAATTAAATTTGATACGATATCACGTTCACATCCACTATACGTCCTGTACATATTTACAGATTGTATTACAAATCACTGTCAGTACTCACAAATCCTTGTCAGTACAACGATTGAGCACTGAGCATGAACATTTAACATACAACGTACATACACAGATGTAGTATGTATATCGTTGTGATTTGTGTGTATTAAAATACATAATAATTCCGAGACTTTTTTTTATTTCTCTTCCGTTTTTTCATAGATCTATTGATGAATAGCTATAATAACAATCGTCATCATCATTATCATTATCATATTAGTATTTGTTATTTGATGACTTCATTTCGTGTCAAAGAATTGAACAAACATATATTTAAGAGTGTAAGCATGCAAATATCTATATGTCGAGAGTCGAGAATATTACAGCAACCCTTGCAAAATACACATAATAGTAATAATAATAATAAATAGAAATAATGCTAAGAATGAGTACCTAATAAACAAATAAATGTGTAATCAGTTGAGGATTACTTTATCAGATCACATTCAATAAAATGTACACTGTACAAAGTACTTAGTACATGTACTTTATGTTTTATACTTTATCATCATAATTCTCAAAGTACTTGTGCTGATGAATCTCTTTTTGATTTTTTTTTATCTGCGGCTCTTTCTTTTTATGAATATGAAGACAGTATTTTTAGTATTTATATATGCATGTGTGTAAATATATCTTTATTTGTATCTGAGTTACATGACATATTACAGTCAATGTATGCTTAACTAATAAATGATACCTGACTCGTACTCCTACTCGTACTCTACTGCTAATAATACTAAGATTTAAGATGTTCTGTTAGTTACTTTACTGTACAGAGTACAATGTACATGTAAATGTATATGCAGAACGTAGTTGTGGACATTTCTTTTAAACATTTTTCAAACATTTATATTATGTTCACCCTCTCCCTGTTTTCCTCATCGTTTTTATAGTGAAAACTGCATATGCTTGCATATAATGTATGCTTTATATTATGTACAAGCTTGGGCTTTTGTCGGTACATTCTCTTTGGAAAATCTGAGACGACCATGTTTACACACTAGTCAAATGCTCAATCACTATCGTGTACAGTGTACAGAGGGCAGAGTACATTGTACAAAGAGTACACGCTTTTTCCCATTACTTAACTACTAAATACTATATCGCCTTGTCATCTCACATCAATAAAATATACAGGTAGCGTCACTAATACATAAAATTAAATGTATACAAAAAAGTATGAGATTTGAGATTTTCTGCGTATATGACACAAGACATAAGACATGAGATGTACAGGGTGATGTGTATAAAAGTTTTACGTTGATGTAGAGTTCATAATTTAGAATTTAGACTGATGTCTTTAAATGGCTTGCGGGATTTAAATTTCTTAACAGTAATGTAGAAATCAGTTGAAATTTGAAATGAAATGTAAACTTTAAGAAATGTCTCCCTGTAAAAACAATGTACACTGTACACGATACAAGATCACATAAAAGCCTCGTATATTTATTATTTTCCACACAGGAAACAAAAACTCACATCATCATATCATTTCTCTCTTTCTCTCTGTCGCACCGTCTCACCCTCTTACCCTCTCACTTTTCTTCCATGTACAATGTACAATTAATAAATGGACTCATGTACAAACAGTAATCGTTGACGTCATAATCATGTTCATGTACAAATGTACAAATGACTACATCACATTTATACATACATTTGTCTAAAATGCACAAAAAAAACATGCACGTATGGGGTCTTCTGTTTTAAACATGTATGAGTCAATCAAGAAGAATCAAGACTTTTATTTAGTTTTCTTTTTATGCCTCAATTTAATAACTTAACGACCATCAATTAAATGGAAATTCAACGATTAATCTCCCTGTTCCCTCTGTACTTCTTACTCTGTACATGTGCAAAATCACTCATGCTCATAATATTTTGTGTACTTAATATTATTACAATCCAAACAATCCAATACAATACAATACCTACTACCATCTACACAAAATAATAAAATATCGTAGTTGAGGGTATTATAAAATGATAGGTATAACTAGTATATTTTGTCTAATATAAATACCTTTAATATATTATTATGATGATGATAATAATAATTATTGTAGTGTATTATTATGTTGCGTATTGTATTGCGAATGTATAAAATTTTATACACACTGACTTTTGCTCCTCTTCTTGTTTTTCCATGTCGTCAACTCGTTTAAGAACAAGAGCTATGTAAACCTACACACAAAGATATGAATTAAGTGGTACTGATGTAGGTTGTATACGTACGTATAATTCGTGTAAGACAAGGCCTTCAACAAATCCTTTATCTCACAGTTATACATTACATTATTATTATTATTATGACCATTATTTATATAACCAATGCAAACTAAAAAAACCAAAGCACACATAGAACAGCACGCAGGCAATCAAGTTTTTGTTTGAATCAATTCAATCCAACAAAAGAGTTTAATGTTTAATACTGTGAATAATGGCCAGATTATATCAGCATGTACATGTAAATGTGTGTGTGTTTTTGTTTGTCTGTCTGTGCACTGTGTATATTATTATTATTATTACCATTATAATTTTTATTAGGGATAAGTCATGGCTATACAAAACAAAATGCATTAAAAAGCTATCAATGAAAACAAGAGGAAAAAGAAATAATAAATAATAAGTCTTATTACTTATTACACTTAGACACTATAGACACAAGAACAAACAGAAAACAACACGTCCATCCATCTAACTAATGCACGACACAATACCAATATCAATAGACTACATAATACACACTGTACATACAATATACAATCCACCATCCAAAATCTACAATCTACAATATAAAATGTACAAGTGGAACGATCATCAACACATAGACAAAAAAACAAGAGTAAATTAATCATTATATGAAATGCTATTAATTTTTTTCTCAACACACAACAACAATAAGGTGCATAAGTCGACAACGACGATGTACGATGGACGACGTATGATGTAGAAAAGGAAAAAGAAGAAGAATACATATCCACCTCCTCCCCTTATTCGAAAAAAGGAACAACAGTATAATCAATTTCTCAAACCTTGGATAATTAACAATAAAACTTGACAATCGTTCAGGCTACATATCTAATACCTCTAATATAAATACACACAAATGCAAGCACGAGTACGCATCAACTTTATAAAATAATATATTATACCTAATATATCATGTATAATTATATAGAGCTCATAATTTCCCTTTCCGGGGATGATGCTGTACTTATGTATAAAATATAAATACTTAAATACTCATACATAATAATATAATAGAATAATATTATGTTTTAGAGGATTTCAACTATTTGAGCAAAACGCTGAGCAATAGTCAAAATCATCATTTCTTTGATTCCGCCCAAAGTACAGTACGAAAGATTAGGTGAAATAAAAATGACTGGATAATACATAGATATTTTTTGGTAATTAAAGATTCTTTTCTCCTAATACTTTGCATGAGTCAATGACTAAATACTAAGTGGACAGGAGGAATACTGCCGTCAGCTACATACTACACACATGTGTTTACAATCTCTCTTCATTTCCACTCATTCATTCCAATTAAACTCGGAGGAAGGTGAAGAGGAAGAAAAAGAAGAATACGGCTGCATGTACATATTAGTAATACGGAGAAGGAGAAGAGGAATGTGAGTCAAGAGAAAGAAAGAAAGAGAGAGAGAGAGCGAGAAGAAAAAAACTAGATAAATAAAATGCACTATTGAAAGCTCAAGACTCTAAACTCAAAACCATGCACGGCAAATCGTGATTAGAGCATAGAAAAAAAGGTTAATTTGTTTTATATTGAGCCAGAAGTTCAATGTAATTGATTGCTCATTTCTTCCTTTGTTTAAGAATAAATTATTATCGAAACTCTGAGGTCACTCGCTCGGGTGGCAAGTGACTGAGCACCTCTCTCTCTTTCCATCTCTCTGTGTCTTGTGTCTATCGATGCACACACTTCTATTCATGTACATTACGGATGTATCACATATTGTATCATATATTGTATGTATATGTACACAAATAGAATAGACTCGTACAGGTAAACTATTTTGAACTTTTCCATTGAATTTTCCGTATGTTGAACGAACCGAGAAAACTCTATTACACACAATAACTTATATAATAAATGTAACAGAAAAAAAAATACAACAGCTCTTGTGGCATACATAGTTACATGCACATCAGGCTCTACGATGAAGTAAATACACATAACACATAACCACCCCATCAAACCAACAATATCAAGCGCTTGAATTACCCATACATCCATACATATATAATACATAATATAATAGTACAAAACACAAGTATTTTGTACTATGTGTTACGCCAACCAGTATATAAAGAACAAGAACAAGATGAAGAAAAAGGTTGAAGGGGCGTGTATCTTCAATCTTTTATTTGCGATGAAATTTATGACTCGGCCGCTAATATCTTTTTCTTTTCCCTCTCTCTCTCTCTCTCTCTCTCTGTCTTTCTCTTGTTCAACCAAATTCCTAACTCCGAAAATGAAAATGATCACTTTTTCCCTAATGCTTCCTCTTTACTCTTTACTAAAACTGAAGGACTGTGAATTTCTTGCCTATATAATATATACAACATACACAGTACTCAAGTTTCCAAATATACTTTTGTACATAACCCACACTATGTATATGAAATTATTTCTTTCGAAATTCTAGAATCCAGATACTACAAATATAATATGTTCTATATGCAATGCGTTTAATAATAAGTATACACAAGCATGATATATATATTAATATTGCATGCATGTGTGCCCTGTGCTTACACACTACACATCCATACTCGTCAACCATTTTGATATACAATATACATAGAATATAGACAACGGTCGAAGAAGAAGGATATAAAAAGCGAGAACAAAAAATATGTTATGTTATTATTATTGTTACAAAAGTTACAAGCAATCCTATCCTATTTAACTTATATTGCATTACTTTTCACATACTGACACAAAATATCGACGTACTGTTAATAAGATCATCTATCCTTCTATCTACTTTTAGCTCTTGTTTTTTTCCCAAATTTTATTTCTTTTTCGTCTGTTTTCTTCTGTTCTCATTTAATCTTTATACACATATACTGTATACTGTACATTGATGTAGATTGTAGATGTGTGTACTGTGATGAAAGCCGACTCTGCAAATCTACTATACAAGCTAACTTGTGTCTTGTGTCATATCTTAGACATTGAGAATTGAACATTGAGCATAATGTATGTAGTATGTATAATGTAGAGGGCCAACTAAACAATATTGAAACGGTATACATTTTGTTGTTACATGTTCATAGAGTCGAGAAATCGACCATCGAACATGGTTTCAAGTATTCACGTTCATCACCATAACCATCAACACTACCTCCAATACCATCATAATCATGATGATGTTATTGTGATCCATCTCGCATATCACCTGTATTCCATTCTTTTGTATTTTATTTTGTATCGTTTTGTATAGTGAAAACAATTTCATTCCATTCCACCTCTCTCGTTACGGCTGTAACAGTCAATAGATGGAAAAAAATTGAATCTAAAGAGAGAATGTGTTTGAGTGAGGATATTATGAGCTTTGGCAAAGAACTGACAAAGAATTTAACTGCCAAAGTCAAAAAGGAAACATGGCCTCTCCATCTCTCCCTCTCTTTCGCTCACTATCTTTCCTATCCAATCCAATCTATCTAACTGGTACTAGCCTATCATTATATTTTCATAGTCCAGTCCATCTTCCAACAAAATTCCAATCTTTTGTAATTGGCTTTTCGCTTTCCTTGTTCTACATAGTACACATCACTATACTATGTACTATACTCAATTTCTATAAGGATTCCATATTATCCACAATAAGCAGGTAGAAAAATAGTGATAGTAATATAAAATATAATAGTAATAGTACGTAACATAAGGAGCAACAGGAACAATACTTCTCGTCTAACTATTATCTATCCACAACCAAGCAGAGCGCACAAGCCCCAAATCAAGTCCTCTCAAAACTCAAGACAAAATGTGCCCTTGTCCAACGATTTATTTTGTTTCATGGATAAGAGAGATGAGAAAGTTGTGGGGGTCTCTTCACTTCACCTCTCTCCTCTCTTCTTCCTTCTCACTTAACTTTCTTTCATTTGTGATGTTTTCTTGAAACTCACAAACAGTCAGACACATACATACTAGATAGATGAATGCCGCCATTGAACAATATCTTCAACCACCGCACTGGCCACTCACTCACTACCTCCTACGCTCTTAATGGACATCCGAATAGATTTCATTTTATTTATGAAGCTAAAAGGAACAAATCTCTTACAATAATCTACAATTCACAATTTACAATACACAATACAAAATAAATACGTGCCCATTTCTATCTATCCATTTATTTATTCTTCTTCTCCTCCTTGTGTTCTTCATTCTTCAATCCCTGTCGTTTCTTTTAATCTTTTTCATTTCCAATTTCAAATTACTTAGGATAATCCATTGACTTTGATCAAACTCATGTATCATGTACATTGTACATAATATAGCTGTGCGTAAAGGTTAAATAATGTACATATTATTTGACCGTTTTAATGCATATTGTATATAGTAAATAGTACATAATACTGGAGGCTGAAATCGAGACATTTTATCACGAATCACAAAGTTGAAAGGACGTCGTCCAACACTCAAATTTGTACGGCTACATGGAAATATAAATGTGGACATTCAACAACAAAGAGCAAGTTTTATAACAGACTGTTTTGCAACATTATTATTACATCCGGTTTCAAGTAGCTTACAACTAACAACAACAAAACAACTCATATAATAGTTGTTACGGACAAATGTATGCATGTAAAAAAAATTGTTCATGTATTCGAATTTGCAACTCATGGATCAAAGGATTAGGCATAAAAAGTGAAAAGGTAACATTGACTATAAAATTATATGCTTTACAAATTACACAAGTGTATACTGTATAATATTACATCTTGTTTCTACTTCATACGTATATTCGTATACATAGTTACACATGTGCAATGTGCAGTCAGTAGTCAGTGATAGTAATGTCTAAAGTCTAAACAAAGTATAAAGTATCCGTATCCGTATACCAACAACCAACAACTATAAAGGATAAGAGCTCCCTTTAAAAAAGGCTGTAATATATCATGTAAGGGAGTTAAATGAAACTTTGTATGATTGTAGTCCTTTACTAAATTATATATACACTTTTGATCATAAAACCATGGGGTTGAGACTGAAATAATTACAATGTATACCGTCATGAGTGTCGGCACCATAGTACTTTGCCTCTGTTGTTGTTGTTAGTCTACAGTCTACATGCTTGCATCTTTCTTTATTTCTTTCTCCTTCTCTCTGGTTCTTTCTCTCTCTCTGTCTTGCTTTTTAAGAGCGCGCAGCAACAACCAGCGAACCGAAACAAGCAAACCAAAAGACACATGAAAAGTTCTACACATGAAAATGAAAAGACATTTTCGTAGATGGATTCGTACTCTGGTCTCTATTCTATACACTCCGCACTCTACTCCCTTCTCTTCAAATGTTTTAAAGTGTAGGCAGACTGAAAGACAAGAGATGCATAAATATACATGAATGTATAGGCATGCAACAATCTTTTTTCCTTTTTACTACTACTTTGTATTTTGTATCCCTATTACGAAAACGAAAACGACTAGAAGACAGCCATATTAATATAAGATGATAACGAAGGAGAGGGAAGCGAGAATAACCAACCATGTTTTTCTATTAATATATGCATGTGATGAGATAACCAAAGAAATACGACAGAAAGAAAGAAAGAGAAAAAAAAGTCATACAAAGACGTGATCATTTTCCATGAGCTGGAATGAAGGAAACATTAAAATATAATGTGAAGCGTAATGTAGATTATTGTATTATTATACCCTTGAGAGGGAGAGGAGGAAACATCATTTTATTTCATAGTCTTCCAAAGCTTATAAACTCTTAGTCAAAAACTCATCGTCAGACATATCCGTAAAAGTCTACAATCTACACTCACATATTTAGACACAATGTAGACTCTTGACGATGCAGAGTTTTTCCATGCTATTATTAATTTTTTTGATTTTTACATGGCTGTTCTAGGCCTATAAACTATAAACTATGTATGTCTTTATACTGTACAGATGCAGGTATACAGGTAGTTTAGTGTTTTAGTTGTAAGGAGTACCGAGTCGAATAAGACGTGAATGTTTTGTAATATGTAATATGGTTGGACATTATTCAATAATATTTACCTGCATGAATAAAATGCACAGGAAAAATATACATACATGCACACATCCATGAATAATATGGTAAAAGTATTCAACGTCATTAAACACAAAGTTGGACATTAAAACTAACGACACATCCCACCTCATATTATTATCTATCCTATTTATTTATTTCTCCAATCTCTCTATTCTCGTCTACCTTCACATTTATACACACCATAAACCATAAGGTACGGTTTTATTTCTTGTATCCATCGTCCATCTAAACCATCCTTTCAATTTTCGACACATTTTTTTTTGTACACTTTCAACATCTTTTTAATAATTAAAAATAATATGATGATAAATATCATCAATCAGCAAATCATACAACTTGTATTGTATTTTTTTTTCATTTTGAATTTTGATTACATCATTAAATAAATATGTTTTCGCATTCTAAGTATTTTGAATTCTACTCCAAATATTTTAATAATGAGTATTTAGTATTTATGATAACCATATGATACGGAATATGGACTTGGTAAGTAATAATCATCTAAGAATAATAGGAGCCAGCGCCACATAATATAATCAAAATGGTGTGTACTACAATCTACAATGTACTATGTGATTCTATCTAATGTCTAATGCATGAAACAGAATAAATTGAGATAACGGGTGAATCTCTCATGTATTATGTAGTACAGTTGTGAGTTGTGAGCTCAATTCAACGGAATATCAGTACAGAATATTATAATAAACAAATGTATTTACTATACACAGTGTACATTATAATATCATACACCCAAGGAAATTGAACTGAGGATAAAATTTTCCTTGATCATAATAATAATCGTACATTTTAGACGATACGTGTATAATGTTAATAATAATAATATTACCAACTAATTTGGAGTCGTCATCGTATAATATTTTTCGACTATTACTATCATCATTATTATTATTATTATTCTTCCGTCTCACTTTGGTTTAGTTGCTTACGATATGACGATGGAATGGAATGGCATGGAATATAATATGATGTGATGTTGCATTGGAATAAATACAAAATACAATATACAATGTAATGTGTAATACATGATATCTCAAGACACAAGACTCAAGACTCAAAAGTTATAAATATTTCATGAAATGACCCTTAATTATTACCCCAGATACGCTCTATCCTCCTCCTCTTAAGAAAACATCATCAATTAATGCAAATGTCGTCTAAATTTAACTGACATATATGCACGTCAGTATCTCCGTTTCTGTTTCCCATTATAACCTTCTTTGCTGCTTTGATGCTCATATTATTATTATTATTACTCCTTTCTTTTACATGCATGTAATACATGTACACATTTATTATGTATTACACTTCTTTCTGCTTCTGCCTTCTACTTTTCCTTAGTTGGGTTTAGTCCAACAGCCAACATCTTTAACCTTTCAAAATACTGCTTATTCCTTATTTCTTCCACCATTCCGACATTGTTATGTTGGAGGTATACGTATAATGTGTCTTATAATCCTCATAATAGTAATAATAATTATAATGAAACATCCATGTACTTTTCTGTGTATTTCTTTCTCTCTTTCAATTTCAACAATGTCTCCATGTTAGTACATAATACATAATATACAGAAATATATTATACATTATACATCCGTACATACATCATTAATATTACTACTGCTATTATTAGTATTATTATGATTATGAACTAGAGAATAGACAAGTGTTGCCTACATGACGAAAAGGGAATGAAAATTTTACATGCTCAACATCACATCGCATCATTGCATCATGATGATAATGATGACTCTCTTTCTCTCTCTTTTTCATATCGTATAAATATATACTATAATATGAAGGAATATATTATAACTATTTTAGTATGTACACACACATTATAATATTAGTAGATTGTAGATCGTAATACGTGCCCTAATGTTCATTCTCCATTCTCAATTCTCTCAAAACCTTCTGACTTTAGACTTTAGTAAGTATATTTTTTGGTTCGTTGGTAGTTTGTTTGTTACATGTATTAGATTTCTAAGGTAAGAAGAGGAGTAAGTGAGTAAGTAAGTCCGCATCATGATATTCCTTTTCCGCTTTTAATTATTCAACATGTAGTATTAACTACACATACACACAAATGATACTATCATCATCATCGTGTATAACTGTTATATATATATAGTCATATCTACCTATCTATCCATCCACTATCCATACTACAGTTCCTTCTAGAGAAAAAAAATGTTTTCTATTAGCCACCTCTTGTCTGTTCTGTTCTATTCTGTTCTGCGTTCTGACTTATCATGTGTGCAGTGTATCTGTGTATTTTCTTGAGAAAATTTTCTGAATCATTTTATTATTATTACCTATACTATTACATTTGCATAAAATTCAAATTCAAAGTTTTATGTGAGCAATGTACCATCATTATCATTAGCAATTATAAAGCCTTTACACAGATACATGAAACATGTATAAATGTATAGCACATTATCATAATAAGAAAAAGAATAATAATGTGTAATATGTAATGTCTAGAGTTTAGAGTCTAGAATTTAGAGATGAGAAGAACGGAACATAATATCTGTAATAATATTTCCTTCAGAAAAAAAAATTCCATTTATTCCGAATCGACAAATTGACGACTCTCAACTCTCAAACCATCCACCATGATTTATACACCAACTCACATTTACATAATTCAAAAAGTCACATTATTTACTTCGAAACTGAATCATATAATATATTTTACAATTACAACATTGGATGCTCAAAGCTCAATGTTCAGTGCTCAACTTTTCCAAGTTGCAAGTTAGAACAATATGATGTGATTCTATAATGTATTAGATGAAAAATGAAATACATCTTATGATGATGTAAAAATGTAAAATGTATAATGATATACTCAACTTTTGTTGTGTTTTTGTAGGTAGATATTATACTTTTGTTCCATCATGGCCTAAAAATTCCAAGCCTCATGATGCAATAACAATAACAATTAATACTTTTCAATGCGTGTTCGTAGTTTGTAGTTTGTAGCTTGTAGAATGTACTCATGTATCTATCTATTGCGTCGCTCTTTTTCTATCCCCCTCTTCTTTCTAATATATTATGTATTATGTATCTCTACTTTCTTCGATCCTTCAATTCTTCCTTTCACGTTTCAACATTCAAGATCAAGTTCAGGGAAAAGTACACATATTGATATATTACTCATATGCTAAGTACGCATACAAACTTGATTTCAGGGTGAAAATTTGTCAAGCATCAAGCAACTATTACGTTAACATACATTTACATTCACAAAAAACCAACAAGTGAGTAAGTGCGTTGAGTGAATGCCACAACCAACCAACCAACAACCAATACATACACTTTTGAAAGCTCAAAGTACAAGAGTGATGGAAAAGAGACCCACTCAAATCTCAAATAGACAAGAAAATACTGGAGTATCTTTATTTTTTTTCTCACGTGACATTTATGTAACTTTTTTTATATCATCAGAGAGATAAGTTCTGAATTCCTTTTGCTTCTTTTTATTATGTGCTAAATACTGAATTTGACTATTCATTCATCATTCATTCGAATATATTTACACATCACGATACATTTTTTTGGCTTTTTGCTTTGGGTGCAAAGTTGACATTACTCTAATATCATCATGTGTACTTTTACTATAAACAGGATATCAAATAAGATGGACAGCGACAAACAGAACCATTGTTTATGCTCTCGACAAGATAAAATTGGAGCAAACTTTAATTCAATCGTACTTTATTATCCATAACTTTTTTTTACTCTCCCGTCCCCCGTTCTCACTTGTGACTTGTCAATATCTGTAGTCAATATAAAATGGTCAACATCATGAAATGAAATAAAGTTACGTCATCATCCGCTCTCTCTCTCTCTCTTTCTTTGTCTCCCTCTCTCTCTTGTTCTCCAAATCTTCCGTTTTGAACTAACATGGGAAGTTTTTCAAGTGCGCCCTCTGGATCCGGCTGAAACTTTGCACACTTGTTCCTCCCATCCCACCTACTCATACCCTAAGGGGAATTTTCTGT
>JAQGBH010003469.1:0-19763 GCA_034698265.1 Sminthurinus aureus
AGTTATTGACAAAAACATCTGGGCGGAAAAATCGCCTATCTTTGAGCCGCCGTAGCGGCTAAACGGGGCGGAATTTTGAAAATCTAAAAATAGAGGCCAGGCAGTTTTTTTCATGAGGAACTCGAATCTGAAGTCCGATTTGGCCTACGACTAGAACTGTGGCCTACAAAAAATGGGCCAACTATGTCACATTCCGAACTTGAAACAGCTCCCCGCCGGAAACGGCGGGACTTTTTAATTTTTTTGAAAATGGTAATCTGGCTCATTTTTCATGCTCTACACGACCAGCATTGCAAAAAACCGGAATTCGATAGGTCAAAAATCAAGTTTTTCCTTTGGCCTGGATTTACTCATGATATAATTTTTCCGGGACATTTTTTTTAATTCCTGTTTCATGTTTTCTATAGCTTTTATACAACATAAAACTCTCAAAAGACATGAACAAACCCATACCAAAATCAACCCTTATAAGTAAGTATATACGCCGTTCTGTTTGTATATTGTCTCGAATTTTGTAATTATTATCTTCATCATCATTTTCATTATTATTGCATATAAATCATCGTCTATTTTGTTTTTGTACAGATGTGCCTTTTGTGATGCTGTTTTTCCGGACAACAGGTGATAAAAAATACTGATGGTGACATAGAAAATTCAAATCTTGTATTCTAATTAATTTTTTATTTGTATTTGTTATTTGATGTGTGTATTTGTGTGTATTTGCAGTCCCTTGAAAAAACACGTTGCTGCTGCACACGCCGATGAGGAATTTGATCTGAATATTCCGTCCACATATCAACGAGAAAAACCATCCGCCAGTCGCAATCCAATTCCAATCCCAGAAACGGCAGAAGAACCATTGCAAAACACATGAAGGAAAATTATGTTCAATGTTTAACCTCAGTCGGAAATACAAACTGGTGCAAGTACAAAATTAATTAAAATACTTGTGAAGCAAGAAATGACTGACTCTTAAAATTGTGTTATTTATTCAGAGTTTTATATTTTTTTCAACCGTAAAAATTAGAATGAAAGCGCTTGACTTGTATTCAACTGCAAGGGCCTAATATTGTGTACACATATTTATTATTTTTATATTATGACTTTTGATATGCATCATTTTTGCCTTTCCGTTCTTGCAAAGTCAAGTGAAATCAAACCAAAACCATGTCGAGAGAGGGACTTGAATTTTGACTTACGACTCAAGTCCTAAAGTCATTCAACGTCAAATTCACAAGTCAATCGACTCGAGACTCGAGATATTTAAAAAATTTTGCATAGAAAATGGATGATGAGACAACGGATATGGTAATTGTAGACCTAGTGTACATAGTGCAAAGAGTGAAGGATCATTGAAACTTGGAGTGAGTTGAGAGTTCGAGTCCACGGGGAGGTTTTTTGAAAAACTACATTTTGATTTTTGCCAATCTTTTTGAAAGTTCCCTCGTTTGTATTTTTTTTTACTACAAAAGCGTCTAATGTCTTTACAATTTACAGTGAGACTCCAAAGTTTTCCTACCCGTTAGAAGCTGTTCCTTTCTTTTGACTTGTTATGTTTTGTGTTTTGTGAGGCTTTCGTTTGAAATGTTTCAAGGAATTCCGCAAAGCGTCACAATACCAAATAATTGTCTTGGATTTGTCATGTAACTCTTTTGGCTGGCTTTGTTTTCATTTTTCATGGTTATTTATCAATTATCAAGACAAGTGAGCTTGAAGGCAAAGATGCAAAAGGTGAAACAGCGGTTGAAGAGCTTGATGAAAACGACCAGTTCACGCATCTCACGTAGAATTTGGCGGAGGATCCAAGTTTCTCTCCGGATGTCTCGATTCAGATCGGAGCGAAGTTGGAATTGCTCCTTAGCATTTCTAGAAAAATGACAATACAGATAATGAAAACACGGACAAATGCAATAACGATAACCAAAAGCTATAGAAATTTCAGCTTTTTACCTGATTTGATGACCCAGTCGAGTCGCTCCATTTCCAAAGCTGGTTTTATAATGCTTTTGCCATATACATGGGGCGCCTTTAAGAACAGTTACAAATTTTTGTTTGTGCTCACAAATGTGTGCAAAACCAGATCGCCATCTGCAATTACATACTTTGAATTAACTGATGACGTCAGCTCAAAGCTCCAAGCTCAAAGTTTGCCCCGCTGCGCCACGCCTTGCTACGCCGACAGTACAATACGAAAAATCAAAACTTAAAAATGGCTATTTCTCTTAGCCAGAGCAGTGGCTATTTCTCTTAGCCACAGTAATGGCTATTTCTCGTAGCCAGAATAGTGGCTATTTCTCTTAGCCACAGTAATGGCTATTTTTCTTAGCCAGAATAGTGGCTATTTCTCTTAGCCAGAGTAATGGCTATTTCTCTTAGCCAGAGTAACAGCTATTTCTCTTAGCCAGAGTAGTGGCTATTTCTCTTAGCCATAGTAATGGCTATTTCTCTTAGCCAGAGTAATGGCTATTTCTCTTAGCCAGAGTAATAGCCATTTCTTTAGGGGGGACACAGATCCCCTCGCCATCGGATACGGATTTTATTAGGGTGTAGGATACACTATACACGCTACACAATACGCAAGCATAAATCGGTACATGTAAAAAAAAGGGAAAAAACTCGCTACAAATGGACATATAAATAATATGTGTATCGACCATGGAGCATCGACCATCGACCACCCTCCTGCCTTCAAAACTCACAACCAATTTGTCAAACTTTATTGGAAACAAATTACCATGAAACTACAAAACAAGCTGTGAAAATTATAAACTCCACACACACTTTACATTTTACACTCGGCACTCGGCTCAATGCTCAATAAGACAAAACTTTTGCCACAATTTATCCAAAACGCGGAATGCTTTAATTAATTATTCATCCTCTTGCTTTCTTTTCCCTTTCCTTTTTACTCTCACGTTTAGACTTTAGACAATTGTTGCTCGTTCCTCGTTGCTCGTGACGGAGATAAAAAGGGTATAATTTGAAAACTTGTGTTTTGTCTTGCCCTCGTCATGAAAAGGAAATAAAGACAATTGAATGTTGAATATTGAGTATTGAGTATTGAGCAGACACGACATATTAAATATGATATGATTTGAAATGTAAATGGATTGAGGTGGATAAACTGCCTAATGATGATGTAATAATAATAATAATAATGAAGAAAGAAGAGAAAGAGAGAGAGAGAAGAATAAACAAAAGAAGAAAAGTAATAAGAACGGTAGCACTTTTTATCTACAACAATTGCTACTGTTCATATTATTCTATATTGACTATTGAGTAAATCTAATGTGTAATAAGTATGACGCATAATTGTACATTGTTCACTCTACACTCTCTTCCAGTCCATTATCTGCATAAAAATCTATCTATCTCTTCTTGGTTATTGCCTTTTGTCCGTCTCTTTTCTGTTTGGTTAAGTGAAGATTGATCACGAAAGTGTTTCGAGTTTCGTGCACCCCATTTTTTCATTCCGTGTGTAGATTCTAGTATTTAGTTTGTACAAGGACTGTGAATAATTATATTTCATGTTTACATAATATTCTCCCTGTAAATTGTGGATAACATTCTGTGTTTGGTGTTTAGTGTATATTTATTGGAGGATCATTTTAATAGTTTTTGTACGGGGAAAAATAGGACGATTAATATAGATAACCATGTTATTAGCTCCGTCTACTCCTTCCTCAATAAATAAACTCAGTATAATACAAAATAGAAAATAGACACGACAATTGACAATTGATGACTGTCTCAGTTGTACTTGTAATTCATTGAGTCAAATATGAAATAGACACGAGAGTTGCCAGTTCCAATTTCAAATTCAAATACTAAATCCACTACACATTACACATCAGACATCAAACACCAGACATTCTGCATATTAAATCAACTTTGAAAGTTAGAAAACAATAAGTGGTCATTCTTTATCCTTTACATTTTACATGCAAATTAAATTCCAATTCTAATTCTAATATCTCTAGTGTAAAAACAAGTATGTAATTGAAACCTCCGTTTTCCATTTTCCATGCTCAATGCTCAATTCTCAATATTCATCAGTTTAAACTACAAACATGAAACAGTAAATGAGAAGAAAGAATGCAGCAGAAAAATAAGGCTGACTATACTACATGTGGAAATGTTCAAACTTCAAACTATGGATTTTACAGTATTTTAAATTTTGTTATAATGGGGAAAAAATGGAATTTTCTAATATTGACAATCTCCAAAATTCAAAATTCAAAAGTAATTGTTGAAAATGACATTGTTACAGGATTTGATTTGGTTGAGTTGCTAATTTTGGTGGGTGATTTTCAATGTAATGTGTAATGTGTTCCTTTTTACTTAGGTTGAATGAATGTGCATGAAATTCTCAATTCTGAACACTCAACACTCTCTTGAATACTTTTGATACTTACTTGTTAATGCTATTAATAAAGGTAAGAATGAAGAAGGGAAATGGGAATGCTTGAGAGTCCTTTCACAGTTCATTGAGCACATTATCCAGGAGTTGGTTTAAAAAACGGTAAGAACGGGAGGAAGGTGAAAAGATGTTTTAAAGTTGGGTTTGGATGTGGAAGGACAAATCGGGTGGGTTGGATTGAGCATTGAGCATTGAGCATTGACTAAGCCTCAATTTTCAGCGTATTTAATGAAGCGTGTAGTGTTTAGTGTTGGGTAGGGGTCAAGTGAGAAAAGCATTAGTTGTTTCCTCAGAGTATTTTGATAAGATCTTGACGAGACACGAGTAATCAGGAGTAAAAGTGCACAGTGTTATGATGCAGACTACAGAGGTAGAAACGGACAAAGTAGGTGATAAAACAGGAGTACATATTTTCTTGTGCATTAAAAGGAATCAAGTGGAAGTGCAGAGAAGTCTGTATACGTAGAATGTAGAGGGCGAGAAAACACGGGTGGAATAATCTCTATTTCCTCCATCCTCCATGTATTTCTTGCTCTCTGCTCTATGCATGTGTAGGTTCATTTTGATTTTACTTGAGGCTCTTCTTCTTCTTCTTCTTCTTCTTCTTTTTCTTCTTGTTGATAATTCTTAATACAGTTGGATGTTGTGGCTCTTAGCCGTTGCCTGCCTCTTTCCTCTTTCCTCTTCCTTGTAATTACATTTCTTCCGTACGGATAGACAGCCGTCACGTCACTTGTTCATCTCTTCACTCTGCACTCCAAATAATACAGATATTGCACTACTCTATCGCTCTCTCTCTGTCTTTTGGATGTATCCAAAATCCTTTTTATTATACCCACAATCGCCATCGAGTACAAATATTAAAACCATATTACATTATCAAGATGATTATTCTATCTGCATAACAAGCTGATGCAACTGAATGGAATGGAGCGGGATGGGACTCCAAACTCCTCGTGAGATGCTTTTTGATGGACAGTTTGAAAGAATAAAAGATCCGCGGCACAAGACACAAACACACTGTCTCCACTTGAATTAACTAAGCTGGTTAATTAGTTGAACTGGCCCGCGAGCCGTGAGCTGCTGCTGCTGGTCAAGCTTCTCTCTCTCTTTCTTCTTTGTTCTTATTGGATGATGATAAAGTCGTGAGATGTTCACTCGAGTTAAATAATCAGAGACCACTGTGGTGACGGAGAATAAAAGGTGGAATAAAAACTGGGGAAAAGTAAACGCATTCATCCGCCATCCTCCATCATTCACAATTCATAATTCGTACCTAATAAATTTATATTGCTTTTTAATATCATTATTTATTACACACAGTCCATGGTACAGGGTAGAGGAGTAGAGAAGGTAGGAAAGCAGATGGGGCTTCTGTTTATTATTATTGTGTGGCTGCTGGCTGCTGACCGCTGACCGCTCGCTGATTTGAACAAAATACTATCTTATCTTTATTATTATGGTCTCTTTTACTTGGCCGTAAAGCCTAAGCCAATGTACATGACTAAGGCTCGTTGTTACGTGTGTCTTGTGTCTTGTGGCTTGCAACATCATAATCAAATGTTATTAATTCCTTTGATTTGTTTCCGTGTGTGTCGGACGGGAGAAATATAAAGTTTTTGAGCATTGTCCAGCATCCAGTGTAAAATATTATAAAGTATAATACAGTAATAAATAGATGGATATCTCAACATTCAACATTCAAGATTCAACATTCAAGACTCAAGACTCGATATGCAGGAAATTGACAGCCAAAGGTAAAAATATTATCGTGTCAATAATGATTGCTCCTTTCTTCTTTCTACGTTTTACATGTGGGAATCTTGAGTCTTGAGTCAGTTGAGAGTGAACCAAACCTAAGCTAAACTCAAGTAGGAGCAGAAGGAAGATGCTTCCACTACAATATAAAAGAAGAGCTGCTCTCTGCTCCTTACGAATTGCCACAAGCACATCTCCTCCAGCTAATCCAATCTCAATACAATAGAATATAGAATAGAACAGAACAGAATAGAATCCCTTATCATTCCATCACCCTCTCGCCGTCGCCACACGCTCACTTATTACGCTTAATTAATGCACCTTTAATTAAGACCTCATTATACATCCGCAGCTACCAACTTTTCTTCTCTTCTCGCCATTTACAATATCCAACCACAACCACCCAATCATTTTTTTATCCTGTACATTGTACAGTGTACAGTGTTTCAATTCATTTGACCGATCCGCCGCTTTTAAACTTGCCCTATTTTCAACCTTACGTTATGCATGTTGTTTGCACAACTCTCCATTGAGAGTGTTAAAAGTAGTGGATGAGAAATAAAAGTGAATTAATTTTGGTGCTTACCTGGTGAAATATCGGAGCAGAAATTGGTATCCTTGATTTTCCGTTTCCTGGATGAATTTGACGAGTCCATTGATGAGGATTCACGATCACGTTCACAATTGTTGGTGTAGTCAAATCCACCGTTATTATTGTTATTGTTACTATGGTTATTTGATTTATTTAGAGATCGACCACTATTTAAATGCATATTACTCTCACCAACACCTAAAATCCCACCTCCTCGATGATGCAGAAGATGGAGATGGTGATGCGGATGATTGTGATTCTGATTGACACTGTCCAAACTATTGTTATTATTGTTTAGTTGATTGTTATGGATTTGTAGGTGATTGAGGATGGGAGTGCAATCGTGTGCGGGGAGGTTGAGATGATGATGAATGTTGAGGTTTAAATTCGAGTTGTTGTTGTTATTAGCCTGCTGTTGTTGTTGTTGTTGTTGTTGTTGTTGTTGTTTTCCTTTGAGTCCCAAAATTGCATCGATCGAATGCATTGATCCAGGTCCAGAACCAGAACCAGAACCGGAAACGGCGGTCGGAGAGTGAAGTCCGTTACTACAATTACTGTCACTGTTACTACTATTGTTATTGTTATTGTTGTTGACGGTCTGATTCCCGTGTGTGAGTGTGAGTGGGAGGGGCGGGGAGGAGGAGGAGGAATTCCGAGACACTTTTATATCAAGCTCAGCATTAGCCGGGCTGTTGGTCACACTATCCACAGCCATTCTTTAACTATCAATCAATTTTCAATGTTCACCAAAGCTGTTTAAGTTTTTGTGCTAACTGATTGATAATCCACTTGACTCTATTTTTCCACCAAACTCAACACCAACTTTCAAAATCACACAAATTCACTTGTACTGTTTTTATTCACTGTATTACACAATCTTGAATGTTGAATGTTGAAGAGCTGCAAGTAAACTCAACTCAACTGAGCAGAGCAGAGGCGAAGAGAGGAATGGGATTTGCGTATGTTGTTGCTCCATGTGATGACACGGAGTGATTAGTGATTAGCAAGGAGTGAGATGAAGAGAGGAAAAGAGCAAGAGCCAGAGGTTGATGAAGATGTTATGGTTAGACTAACGGATGAATAATGTGAGTCAAGTAGGTGGTGGAGTGAATGAGTAAAAAGAGCTGGGAATAGAAAGAGAATCAGAAGGAAAAGAGGGACTGGGGCAGACTGAGTGACTGAGTGAGTGGATTGTACATTGTATTATTATTCTGTAGAGTGTGGAGTATGTTTTGTGCTTTGTGTTTTGTGTCGGGTTGTAGAAAGACGAAAAGGTAACCTCGTAATCTCTCGTGTGTGTAGTTTAGAGTTTAGAGTGTGGAGATTGTTCTCTCTCTTCTATTCTCTGTTCTCTGTTTTGCCTTGGGTTTCAGCTCCGACTCGAATCCCTCCTCCCACAGAGGGAGGAGTTCGAGTTCGCGTCATCGCAGCAATCCCAATCCACGATGAAAGATTCGTTGATATTGGATCGTGGAGCATCTCTATTCTCCTCCATCCGTCCCTTCACTTTCCATTCTCCTCACTCACTCGGCTCCTCTTCATCCACATCTGAATCGGACCTAAACCTCTTTCAAACCATCTTATCAAAATACGCTCCTCTCCCTTCTCTCTCCTCTGTCTGCGTCTATATCACATTTTATATTTTATGGCTGTAGATTGTAGATTGTAGATAATTCCTAGTTCTTGGTATAGCAGCTAAAAGAGCCCGAATCCAAATTCAAACCCAGCACCAGAATCAGCACAGTCTTCATTAGCTTTATTATCAGAACAACGTCTATTCTCATCAATTCAACTCCGTCTCTCTCCATTCCCAATCTTCTTCCTCTTTTAGACATGTTTAGTTTAGATTCATCTTCTATCTCCTTTCTGCTACGCACACAACTTGAACATTTCACACTCTTGACTCTCCAATCTGGAATCTAGAATCTGGACTCGAGAATCTAGAATCTAGAATCTAGTGTAAGATTGTGGATCTCGACCCATTCTTATGTTATTTAGTTGGTGCCAGAAACCAACCGGAACCACAGTCCCAAGTCTCAAGTCTCAACCGAATCATAATTGGATTAAAAATTTAATAAAATCCTATCATCTGGTTAATCTTTATTCTAATGCAATTAAAATTATGTTTTAATCAGCGCCAACTACTACTCCAATCTCTTGTCATGCTCCATACTCCATACTCCATGCTCCATGAACATTGAGCACATGATTTGCTATTATATTAAATATTATGTAATAAATAATAAATAAAGAGTTTACATTTTAATTAGATTCCACTTCTGCAATCTCAACATTAGAAATCAGAGAATGAAAGAAAATTAGTTTGACTTATGACATTTCCACTTTCATTTAGTGGAATTCCTCATGAATTATTCCTCGTGTATCTGTATATGTATTGAAAACTCTTAATTCAAAATACAGTTGATTACTTTGGGAGGATGGAATTTGAAATCCGGAGTTGGGAATCTGGAGCAGATGGAAATGAAAGAGAAGCGCTAATGAGTTTAAAGCATAATGAAGACGGAAAAGAATGGTTATTCCGGATTTTTGGAATTCCTATGAAATGAGAATTTCAAAACAAAAGTTGACTAGAATATAAATGATGAAGAATGAGTGGAGTAAATGAGATATGAAATGAAATGTGTGAATTGTGAAGAGGAGCTGAGGTGTCCCGCTCAAACAATAATGTAGTAAATGACCTTAATGGTGTTTGCTGATCGGTACTTTTGTTTGTAGTTTTGTAGTTTTGTGGTTTTGAAGAATGGAAGACAAGTAGTTGAGACAAGAACATGACGAGAGTGAGAACATCCTTGTCGCATTTCCCCACAAAACTCCACACTTGCTTTGAAAACAATACCATGTTGAATGTGCACATTACATTACACACCACATTAGACATTAGACATGAGACATCAGGCGCTGGACAGTTGTGCACTAAATCAGAAGCTCATTAACCATTCAGTTATGCTAACAGTCAATAGGATAATGTTGCATTCACAGAGAGCTGTTTGTACTAGTCACAGTTTTCCTGTCACATACGACATTACGATACACCTCATTCACATGATTCATCAACACTCAACATTCATAACTTTTCAAACTTTGGAATGTCAATTAACGTACTGTCCAAATTGTACTATAGACTATAGACTATAGGCAGTGGGCAGTGGGTAGAAAATAAATAAAAACAAAGATGAGGTTAGATAACACTTCTTTCCCATTTCCCATTACACAAATCTGGAGAAAATATTGGATTATAATTTAGAAACATTTAGAATTTAGATCCTTTAGATCCTTTAGATTTCAAATGCATAATAAAGTTAGAGTTTTAGAGGTTGGTCAATTAACCAAACAAATGAGGTTGAATTTTCTACTCAAAAATTTACATAATTCATCAACCATGAGCCATCTGTGTAGTGAGTAAATGAAGGTGTTTAGGTGTTGGGTGTATATTAGCAGATATCCTTTATCTTTTACCCATCGTCTCCTCATCTAGTCCACACATTCCACCTCAAAACTCAAAGCTCAAAGCTCAAAACAATAACAAAAACAAACCGGACCTGGATCCCCATTTGGGCTTGAATGCCTCTTAAAAATAATTACCACAGACTAAACACTAAACACTAAAGACTGGAGACTGGAGACGGATTTCTCCAAACTCCAAAACCCAAAACGTAATACTTACAAAGATATTGCAGTTTACAACGTTATCACAGTCATCACTGGAAAACACATTCAATATGGAAATGGAAAAACACCTTGACTAAATTCATTACGAAGGGAAATGTGACGTGGACTTAATAAATTTCCTTCCTCAAAATTAAAAGATAATGATAAAAGCTTCCACATTCTAAATTCTGCTCTCTACATATTTTCTATTTTCTACACTCATCATATTATCGCATTATATTATTTATTATTTGGAATTCACAACTACTAAATACTAAATGCATAAGTTAGGACACGCGTACCCATAAAAGAATTAGCAGTGGAAACTAGAAAGTAGAAGAAAACAAACTAATTTTTACTCCCATTTCATGTTTAATGGTGGTTTGTTGTTTGTTATTTCATTATCACATTTAGAATTGGGAAGGTTTAACAAAATCTCAGTTTTGGTGATCCAAAAACTAAAAGTAGCCTAAAAATAAGGATAATTCGAGGTTACGGAAATGAGTGAGAGTAGGGGGAATAAAAATAACAAATGCAATCATAATAATGACTTAATAATTTTTTCAAAGTCAAAAGAAGTACTTACAAGGTTTCAATTCTCAATTTTCAATAGTCAATAGTCAGTACATATGTAGTTTGTTGTACAGAGAAAAGAGTGGAGAGTGGAGAGTGGAGAGTGGAGAGTGGAGAGTGGAGAGTGGAGAGCGCAAGTGGGCACTGAGAATTGAGAATTGAGATAATATGAGATGATTGTTAACCTTATCTTTGTTATTTTGTGACAGCTGAAAACAGCAGGAGGTTCTCAACTCTCAACTCTTAAATCAAAATACAAAATAGCAAATAGCAAATGACTAAAAACTAAAAATACACGATGGAAATTGAAATGGAGTGTGTGTGGAAGGAAAACAAAAGGACACTTGTCTATCCAAATCTAATGAGCGTGCTCTGTGTTTTGAGTTCTGTGTTTTGTGCTGGACCTATTTCCTATTTCCTTTGTCTTTTTGCTTTGTGCTTTGTCTTTTGTCTTTTGTGCAGGGGCAAATTGAAAGAGCAACATAATTATGTTTCTCCTATCTCATTTCATCAAGTCACAAGTCACCCGTTCAAATTTCAAATTTCAACGGCATTTAACACGGGTTTAAAGTTTAAACACTTGCATTCTATTTTCCCTGTCGTATTGAGTATTGAGTATTGAGTATTGAGTATTGACTTTATTCCTGAACAAATGGTAAATTATGAAATGAGCTGTAGATTTATTTCAAGTATTGAAACTGAAAAATGAAAATCAATCTGCATTTAAAATATAACTTATTTAATTATAAGCACGTCATCCATTTTCCTGAAAATTAAGCATGAAAATATCTTTGAGAGCAAAATAATAAGCATTTTTATCAATCTCTCTTGCACTCTGCCTTCTGAGTTCGGAATTCTGAGTTGTTTTTAGTTAGTGATTAAAACTTGAGCATTGAACAAGCAATGCAATTTACAATTAGATTTGTTATTTGATGTGATTGAAAATAAATGGGGATGTAAATTATTCTAATTTTGATTTGAATTTTGAATGGAAACTACTTGCGATTAGTTTTATCTTTTCCATCTACCTTTTTGTCCGCATGTAAAATACAAAATAGATTATTCAAATAATTCCTTTAAAATTTGGCATTTAGAATTTAGCATTAGAATCGCCGATATGAAATTGCTATTCCGTATCCAATTATGTAGCTCTCGTCCATCTTCTATCGTTACCTCCCACCATTAAATATTATTCACGGGATAAAAAGATTGATTTTTTTGAAAATGGACTAACAACTACCAAGCTCCGGTTTTAAATTAAAGATGACTTAATTTTGTCCTTGAGTCTTTTATAATAAAGGCGAATGATGAGATGAAGTGGAAATTGGGTTTGGGAAATATCAATGTATTTAACTTGATTTGTGTGTACATTTATTTAGCATGGATGAAAATGGTTCTAACACATTTGAAAATATTTAGATTATCTTTTTGTGTGCGCAGTGTAGATTTTGAGTATATCTTGATAATGAGTGTAGAAAGGGGAAAGGGGATGGTAAATTGTTTTTTCAGTATTTCTTCCATTATGCACATACGGACTGTTGATTCTGTTTGTATCTGTACGGTAATCTGTAAAAATGTGTCAAAAGTACTCAGCATTCAACTGCTCCACACTCTACTTTGTACATGTTTTCCAAATGCCTCCTCTTAGTAAAAACTTAATTTAATATTAGAGTGATTTGAGCTGACTGACTCAATGCTCAATGCTCAATGCGCGAGTGAATTGTATACAAACTGGAGAATACACGAGATACAACATGCAGTTTGTATTTTGTATAATATATTGTATTTTCCATTTTGTATCGTGGATTATGGATAAATTGACTGTAGAAATTGTGTATGGTTCAATCGGTTGTTGGGATTCGGTTCGGTTCGGTTTGGGATTTTACATAAATGTAGACTGCAGATTGTAGATTGTGCTTTGTGCATGAATAATAAAAAGTAACAAAGGAGTGACAGGGAAGAGTAAAACATGCCCAATTTGTTTGACTGTCACCAAAAGAACTTAACTCAATTTTACCTACCACCGCGGTCGAGGAGACATCTGTCACTTTTTCCGCTCTTTTTACTCGCTCTCTCTCTCTCTCTTTTATACTGCACACAAAATACAAACTCTTTCTTCCGTTTGTCATACCGTTTCACAGGATTTCTTCATTCTTCATCCTATTTTCCTATTACGTGTTCAAAATATGTGCGTAGAAAATACAAAGGATAAAAGTTCAATATGCCTTTTTGCACAACATTTTTCTTCCTTCTTTCCGTCTCTCCACAATTCAAAAGCCATAATATCTTTATAATATTCACATTGAAGACCCGCAGTCAACTTGCAGTGCACAATGCACAGTGTATCTAGAATCTAGAGTCTAGAATCTAGAGATTGTAGATTATAGACAAACTGTCGTCATACTTTTTGTCACTTTTCCCTCACACCTCACACTATACACAATGCACACAATGCATTCAGGATCAAAATTACCCGTACAAAATACTAAACTACCAAAATCAAGAATACAAATCTCCTTCCGTATCTCATAAACCACAAATTTATTCATATTCTAAAAAAGTGGCAGAATTCTGGCAATTGGCAAATGTATAGAAAAGTCACAACTTTTTGTCCGCTTTAGATATCGATCAAACCCAAGAAACCAGAATCCTTTGGCACAAAAGTAGCTATATCAAAGGAAAAACAATTTATAATTCCTAATTACTCTTTAAAATACATTGTTCAAAAAATAATCATAGTAGAATTTGACATTTGATGATGAAATGATCTGCGTAAACAGGACATTTTCAGCATTTCCGTCCACGGTCAACGCTGCAACGGTCAATATAATGAATTGTTTTTTCCTTGTTGTAAAGTTTTATGAGAGGCGAGAAAGAAAAGAGATGAGAATAAAGGAAAGAACAATGGATATTAGGGAAGAAAGTTGGCTGGAATGTAATTGGTAAATAGGAAATGTGTTGGAAAAGTTGAGGATTGAGGAAGCGCTAATTAGTTTTTCTGTTTCTTTGGGTTTTTCTCATTCTTTTCTGTTTTTTCATGCAAGTTGTGAGTTAGACAATCTAAATACTAAACACTAAACAGTAAATACAAAAGACTACTGTTAGAGAGAAAAAGTGGAGGTTGTTTTCTTGCTGTTGTTGTTCCTTGAGAATTGAAGATGATCTTCTTAGTTCTTAGAGCCTCACCTCATTACCAGAAACCCTTCTTTTCATTTCATTTTCCCCATCTCCAGTCTCCAGTCTCTAAATTCTAAATGGTTGGTTGGAATTGGAGAAAGCAACAGACTAATTCCATTTGTATTTTGTTCCTCTGTTTATTATTGTTATTCCTCTTAAATGAGGAAAGGAGTAAAGATTCACGCCCGCTCAATGTATCTACAAAATGGGATAGACGATAGATGAGTTCTTTTTGGACCGGAGACCGGAGCACTCGGTGTTTTCCCACATGAAACTAACTAATTCACAGGCTCTCTCTCTCTTTCTCTCGCTCCTTTTCCCTGCCGTTGCTTATTCTGCTGAATGAAGAGCATTAGAGTTGAGAGTGACAGTACAGTGCTTCACTCCTTCATTAGATTTCTCTCCTGTTCCACAGCTCAGTTCAGTTGAGTTGGTCTGGTTTGGTTTGGTTGAGCAGCCGTCAAGTGTTCCATGTTCCAGACTTATGTAGAGTCTTAACCCTTCCACATTTTAATTTCACTCATTCTCTCTCTTGCAAGTCAAGTTCCTCAATCTTTTCCTGCATGGGCCGCTCCATCTCCATCTACAGTCCACGGTTCCCCGGATCTATATTAAATACAGATAATACACTCAAACAGAACAGAACGGAGGGGCACATGCATAATTAACCATTTACCATTCCTGCTAATGACTCAATGAATTCCGAATTGGTATTACACTTCAATCCATGCTCAATCCTCAATCCTCAATGCTCCTTCGTATTATAACAACTCATTTTGAACCACACACGAATTTATTATTCATTATTTATGCAACAACTTCCTCCTCCTCAACACATGTACATGCTAAAATAGTATTCACAAGAAAAAAAGACATGTGGTGAAGACAATGATTTAAATAATGGAATCCAGCAAAAAAAGTACATGTATTTTGAAAATCAATTTTGGTTATTGTATTTTTATTGACTGTTTTATTTCATGTGATGAGGAAAATTGTTGAGATTAAAAATATGAAAGAAGTGGTCAGAGGTTGTGAAGCTGGTGTTGATACTAAGGACCGTTGTAAGGAGTGTTAACTCCGCTGGTTTGAGAGGACAAAACAGCGTCAGGAGATGAAAAACTTGCAAATCGGTCACGTGGATACTGTGGAGGCGACGAGCCGCTAGCCACATAGTGCAAATCAATTTTACCACTATGCGTATTTTCATATGGTTTGACGTTTAGCGTTTTGCTCCTTGGCCTGGTCATCCAATATCGATCTCGCCCTCCAACTACTGGTCGACGAATAACCTCCACTGTGCTGTGCTGACCCAGTGATGTCACTTCGCCAAGCTGTAGAGAAAAAGCCCGTGTTGGACCATGAAACACAGAATACAAAATACAGATTGTGACCCAAATTATATATTAAGAGTTAAGAGCAGGAGTAAAAAGTAAAATGATTAGTAATGGTGAGTCATAAAATTAAATGAAAACTGACCCTGAATTCACTATTTCTAAAATTGTGACGGAATTGGGGTGTGTTGGCAATAACAGATTTTCGATCATTTAAATGAGTATCCCAAGCGGGCACACGGTTAACATCAAACTGTTGTTGATTCCCTTTGCGCCTCGCCGTATGCTCTATCATGTCGGCAACATTGGACGGATTGGCTCCATGTCGCGTGATGTGCTTTGTTTTGAGAAGCTTTGTGGAAGGGCGAACTATTCGACCTCGAGCTCGACCTCTTCCTCTTCCTCCACCTAGCCCACCTCGATAACCTCCTCCACGACCTCGACCTCGACCTCCTTGACCCCACCAAGCAAAGCTTGGTGGGACAAGTAATGAAAATATCACCAAACAAATACAAAGCACCCAGAAAAAGGAAATCGGACCCTTCCCGAAAAATCTCATGGCCAATTAGTAATCGCTGCTAAACAATCAACTACAATTCCCAAACTCGAAGAATGCAAATTTTCAAGTGACTTACAGAACAACTTAGAATTCTAGAATGAAGACAAAACGGCGGGTGGACTTTTCATTTTCACGAGTTGTAAATTTTTTTTGATGACAAGTATTTTTCTTTCCATTTTTTCTTTTCAAGTAATTAGTAATTGGACATTTCCTTTGCTACGCGGAAAACCACGACGTTTCATTTGTGGTTCACTCTGCCTAATTAGTTGGTATTTGTAACAGAAAGATACACTGCGCCGGCGCCTGTGCTATAAAGTGATAATTAAGTGATTCCTACTACATTGGAAAGAAAAATTACAGTCAAATAAGATTTGATGACTGAAAGGGAAAACGAGGAAACTCGAAGCCACAAGACACCAGAGTCCTGACCTAAAACATTTGCCGTTATTCCGTTAGTCTACAGGATACCACATGCAAAATACACGGAAGTTGTGTCTAAATGATCCACAATCTTGCCTTGCTTTTTGTGTTCCTCTGCGGGAAAATTAGCTTGACCATTAACTTGTTTCTTGTGGTTTTCTTAATGTTATCAATTGTCAACTGTCGTCGCATGTCGCATTTTGCTTCATCATATCGCCATTTCACCGCTAATTCACAATCCATAATCCATAAGCAACGTGGCAATTAAAGGAAAGGACATCAAGTACGTTTTTTACACCACTATTCTTCACTCTGCACTGTTGACGATATGCAGTTTTTGTGTACTTGTACAGCAGGATCTGAGTTTTGATTTGAATCAAAGCTTTTGCAAATTAAAAATGGATGAACAATGAACAGCGAACAGTTGAGAGAAAACAGAGGGCAGAGTTGAGAGTGGAGAATAGAATGGAACGAAAAAAGGGGAGAAAAGTATTTTTGGCCCGTACTTTTGTTGATAACAACTAACAACTGTTCTGCTTCATTCATCTACATAATTCAGTTACGCTCCTACTTTGACATATGCACACAGGCTAAAACCGCTGTGAAATGGAAATAAAAATGCGTATGAGGAAAACATGATTTGCAATCCTCGTGATTTTGTAGGATACGCTTATACATTTATTTATGTTTTCACTGTGCTGTTCGCTGTGTATAAGAACAATTATTTCACTGGGAGCTGGGAAAAGGATTCAAATAATGTCAAACCACACAGAAGCACCAGCTTTTGTCGTCAGCTGAAGCACTGCCCTCTTCACACCTGTTAAATGTTCGGGGAAAAAGTAGAGCCACTTACAATTTAAAAGTCCTTGACACGTCCTGCAAGTTTACATGATAATTATCCTCCATTTTCCACCCGTAAATTCTTAATTCATGCTTAATTAAATAATAGAAAAGGATATGAATTTTTCTCTCGAGTTGAATAAAAGCTCAGCGCATGGTGAATGGTGAATCCACATTCACACAGACTGCAGACTGCAAACTGCAAACTGTTGAATAATCTTTATTCATTCTGCATCTTTTAAATTGGAATGGCGCAATTTCCTAAATTGCAGTTTCAGTCTTCATTTTTTGTATGATTTTCTTCTTTGAATGTCGCTACAACTAAAAACAACCAACGGATAAAAAACGAAGAAAAGCAGAAAAATTGAGGAAAGGGGAAAATGGTAAAAAAAGATGAAAAAACTCTTTGGGGGAAATCAAAAATGAAGCTGTCATCTGTCATGTGGATTTGATATTTGATGTTTGATGTGAGCGACAAGGGAGAATAGAAAATAGACAAAAGTCAATCATAGATTTACATTTAATCAATAAAATCATGGAGTGAAATGGAAAGAGTTGCCTAAGCATTATTAGTGCATAAAATATTCTACGTTCTATATATATTTTGCATGGGAATTGGAATTGATTAAATATGTGGGATTTTTATTGTTTTGAGCGTGCTGTTGAAATTTGAAATGGGTAAGGATTTTACAGAATAAAGTATGAAGTATGGAGTATGGAGTGATGGATTGATGTTTATTGAACGAGTGGTTAGCGCTCGAGCTAATCAAAAATCAAAATGAAAAGAGACATCTTTATTACTTTATTCAATAGATGAACAAGATTCAAGATTCAAGGTACAAGTTTGGAGGATGTAAAAGAGTAAAAGAGCAAGTAGATTTGATGTTTGATGTTGTTGTGAGTTGATATAGGGATGAAAATGGTGGTTGGGAGTAGAAGTACAAGTACAAGTACAAGTTGGTTAGGATGGAATTATGTTGAAGGAAAGGCTTTATTCCGTAGTTACATGGTTTGGTAATAATTCTCTGGACTCGCCTCCTTCTCTTCTCTTTTCTTCTTCACCTCGCTTCACTTGACGTTGACTCTACTCTCTACTTGGATTCTCCATTCTCCATTCTCCATCTGCATGCAGTAAATATGAACATGAATGTGAATAGTTTGGCTGGTTAATTTGAAAATCAATCTCGAATTGTAGTAGAATTCTTTATTAAATTGGCGTAATCGGATTGTCCATTGGTTCAGGAAATATCTCTGCTTGTCGGATTAAAATGTTACCCAGCATTTGGCAGTCGCAGCGAGACATGTAAACTAAACTAAACTAAAGCAAAGCAAAGTAAAGTAAAGTCTAAAGTCAGTCCGTCAGTTCAATTCACTCAGTCACTCTTTCTACTCGAGATTCGAGACTCAAGTCACTTTCCTTCCCAATCTCCCTCCTAACGTCTCTCTTCTCTCTTTCTCAATCCTCTGCCTAACTCGAAGAAAGAAAGACAACAAAACCTGGAGCGTGAAACTCCTTCACTTGTCTTCTCTCCTCTTCTTCTTCCGTCTTCTTCCACTACTATCTAAAATCTACAATCTACACAAAAACTATTAAATTTACTCCGTCTCCCATTTCAATTCACTTTCAATTCCATTCCATTCAAGAATCAAGATTTGAGGATCAGGAATCAAGAATCAAGAGAACAGAATCGGCTATATTCTCTTTCTATAAAATGTGTAATACATGACATGATGTAGGATGTGGCCAATAAGCCTTTATTCTTCATAGTTCAACTATAAAATCCACTCCACTTCTTTCCACTCTTCTCTCTTTAGTATTTACAGTTTACAATAATTTTATCAACCGTCTGCTCTCAGCTCATTCCTACGATATTTCATTATTATGTTTTCAGTTGTGCAGCTATTACAAACAAGAGTAATTTTTGACTAATGCAACATTATTATTTAATTCTTGAGACTCGAGACTCGAGACTCGAGGTTCGAGTGAGGCACACAACACACAAATCATAAATAGCTCTAGAAAAAATAATAAAAATATTAGTTGTATTGTGCACATGTGTGTGTATAAAAAAGAGAGATATTTAGATAGATTTGAAGATTGGTTTGGTTGCACTTTTAAATGTCTAATCTCCTCTGACAAGTTGTTCAAACCACTTTTATTATCCTACACCATCGACATGTGTCACGGCTTCATCTTTGTCTACATTCTACATTTTACATTCTACACTCGAGATTCTACTCGTACTTGATTCACTTATTACTTGTTCCATGTACACCGAGCATTGAGCATTGAGCATTGGGCATTGAGCATGAAGCTTAACTTTTCATTTTATATTTTATCAACTAAAGCGAGAGATGGAAAAGAGACAAGCTCAATAATAATAATAATAATAATAATAATAATAATAATAATAATAATAATAA
>JAQGBH010003470.1:0-19763 GCA_034698265.1 Sminthurinus aureus
TTCAATATAATAGAATAAGCTCTCGTTTCTACTGGCTCGCTCCCTCCTTAGGTACTCCTGTACCCGTGTTTATTAATACATAGAAAATACAAACTGTAAAAAATTTGTAGAGGAATATTGAATACTAATGTAAAAGACTATGAAGAAATCCAGTTCCAAATAATAGTATTAATAATAATATTAATAATTTGAACCTTTTCTATGTCCTTGTTTATTTTTTATTTGTACTATGTGTGTAACTATTTTTGATGCTAATGTTATTAATATAATGTTTAAGGTTTAGTGTATGTAATTTTTCCATTACAGTTGAAAAAGGGAAGGAGGAATTTTGAGTATTCAGTGTTCAAAAAACAATTGGGCCACCTCAACGAATAAACTTGAGCCGAACATGAAATGAAATTGAATCATCGCGAGTATTTATAATTTATAATGTGCCTATATCACAATAGATATGCCATACATATGAATATATGTACAGTGTAACCAAAAAGATGGGTAAAATAAAGTAAAAAAAATACAGTATCCAACCGTTCAAAGACGGCAAAGAAGTCATGAGCTTATCACTTATTACTTGTACATGTTTAGATGATTCATGCATGTTACATATAAAATATAAAATATATTATACGCAATATGAATAAAGTTGGGAGCAAGATAAACAAGCCAAAAGATTAAATAGATGCAACATGCGAGGTCTGTCATCTTTTTTCTCCGGTCAGGAGTTAAGTACATAGGAGATCGGTTGATGATATGTAAGATGTGAGATGTACGCCTACCACTCTAAAAAAATAGGGACAAGTCCCTACACACTGCATATAACTAGAGCATAGTGCATAGTGTATATAGTGTATAGTGTATAGTACACTTGGAGAAACTAGACATGAGGCATATCATCATTATTTTTATTCTACATTCTACATATAACTACGTATTACCTATGATTATCTCGTGTGGTTTTGAATTTGATTCCAATTTTATACACATAATATGATTTGATCTCACATACACGATACATATCTGTATTTGATATTTGAGATTGGATGCATGTTTTTGGATGCTTCATCGTTTCACCGTGTTGTATGTTGTATAAAAATAAAGAGAAAGAGAAAGAGGAAAGAGACACGGGGGATTTCCAGAAACAAGTCTGAGGTTTTTCAAATCCCATGTCTAAAAATATACTGTATGTTGTCTGTTGTCAGAGTCTGCTGTATTAACCATTCACAATGTCAGAGTACTCTGCACGAGACACTGGAAAGTGGATAGAGGATGGAGAATTGAAGATAGGAGAGTGAAACAGCACCCAGCAGTGAACCAAGATGTATTTTTTCATTTGAATGGTACATGGTAAATGGTACCTACTCCAATCTTGAATATCGAATATAAGTTGTAGAAAAGTACATAGAAACTTCCCAGAAGTAATAGTGGATAGGAGCAATGCAATAACAATATTTGTTTTAGTTTTTAATAATGGTCATAATGGACGGCAAAAAATATTTTGAATTTTTCAACCTGATTCAACATTCAACCCCAACACAGCACATGAAAGAAAAGAGTAACTCAAACCTCTGCTGCTCTAATACCTAATACACTTCAAAACTAAAAAGACAATCTTCAAAGGTCTCCAGTCTCCAGATTCCAGATGCATAGTAGAAAAAATAGTAAGTAGTAAACATCATGTTGGTTCAAAAGGGTAAAGGAGGAAAATAAAATGACAAAACATCCATTCCATAACACAACAACACAACAATAACAACAAACATTATGCGCCCATAACACATAAGTCACAATTCACAATACACAATACTCAATACATGGCAGTCACAAAGACAAATATCATTTTTTACTGCCTCGTTAACTTTTCGTTTTTCCTAGCTAAAGATGGGACCCTTAGTTTCTTTGACTTTGACTTGGTCATATAGTTGAGACTTGAGATTTATAGTCACCGCATGAGTGACATGCAGGGACTGGGGACATCCCAACTCCAAACTCCCAAAGTGACCTATGGGAGACTTGAACATTCAAGATTCAAGTGCACGTAATAAAAGCTCCTTACTTGTTCAAAGTTTAAAGTCAAATATCATACGTATACCCAATCACACAAGTACATGACATAC
Source organism: Sminthurinus aureus (assembly GCA_034698265.1). Lineage (NCBI taxonomy): Eukaryota > Metazoa > Arthropoda > Collembola > Symphypleona > Katiannidae > Sminthurinus > Sminthurinus aureus. The sequence goes on from JAQGBH010003470.1 coordinate 2,115, forward strand.
CTTACATGAGGTAATTTCTATTTATGCTGTTTCTTCTGGACTTTAAGCCAAAAAACTGAAGATTTCTTACTCGTAATATCTACATACAACTTTAGGTTCTGTTCCCAGGAATATTATGACAAATTGATCATACATGTACAATATGTGCATATTTCTAAAATGAGCCAGAAAGGGAAATTAAATACGTTCTTTTATATTTTGTGGTACAGAAATATGAAATATGAAGTATAAATAAAGAGATATTTCATATATCATCGCCCCTGCTTGTGTAATGTTTTTAGTTGGAAGCTGGAAAGAAAATTAAAGGCAATTACTTTCTACTTTCTGCGTACACAAAATGTCGTTGGGATTATTTTTGGTTGGATTCTCCTGAACAAAACGAATGTCAAAACAACCAATGTCAGTACATCTACATTCTACATTCTACATTTATCCATTCATATGAAATTTGAATTCATCCTTTTTCACCTATTTGAATCATTTCAACACACTGCCACTGAACTGCACTATTCGGCCATTCATTCTTAAATCCAATTCCGTATCCCACATTACAAAATACAACGGCGGAGCATTCACGTATAATGTTGCATTGTGGTGTGCAGATTGAAGACTAAATAAAAAGAAAAAGAATATCCAGTTCCCGGGTTAAATGCATACGTGTGTATCGTATCGTAATACGACAGCAAAGCTGAATCAAAACAAAGTATGTATGCTGTGTAACGTGTAAAGTTTAAACATCCATAACGCTCCCCTGGTTCTTGCCCAAAGCCCAAAGGTTTGATATCAAATGCTCAAATTACGTTGTCATTGTCAGTTGTCATACTGTCAACTTTGAATGGACTGGAATGGAATGGAGAAATACAAGCTTCTGCTCACATGGAAGAAAGAAAAGAGGAAAGAGAAATTCATAGTGAAGGATTCAGACAACCAGTACAAAGTACATGCATACTACACAAGTTACATAATTCTTACAGGAACTCTTATACTTTATAATACATGAACAATGAACACTGAACAACAAGAGTAAAGAGTATAGTTTGTGCATGTACACAAGGAAATTTGATAACAAACCAAACCAAAGGGAAGCTCACTCTTTTATTTCTAACATGTTTTGGTTCCATTTTAATTACAAATGTCATTTACTCTACAATATATAATTTTAAGCGGTGAATAGTGAACGCCGAAAACTGAAAGCAAAAGCTGGATGTTGGATGTTGTAAGTTCATAAAAAGAAAACATAGAAGATAGAAAGGGAAAAAAGAATAAAGTATCCTGTAAAATCCAAGTAAACTTTTAAATGATAAATATAAAATTTTAAATAAAACTAAGCTTTCTTATATCAATAATATCAGGAATGAATGCACAAATTCATCACTCTCTACTCCCTACTCTTTAAATTGTTCCAATTTCCCTGGAGCTAAATACAAGTTACAGAGTAGTAAAAATATGAAACCAACAACTTTAGAAATGAGAAATATAATTCGAGGGTTAAATCAACATGGCAAAGCAAAAGGTACACAGTATACAGTACATAGTACACCTTTGTAGATGATTAAACGGAGGAAAGTGAGGTTAAGAGGCACTCAACATGAAATTCTCAATGATCAACCCTACCACATACGGAGAGAAATATGAACGAGGAACAAGGCCTAAAACAAAAGCAGACTTGGCTCCTAATCCTCAGACCTCGGACTTCCAACATCTCCAACATTTCCAATCTCCATAGTTCGGACGTCTGATTCCACAGGGGTTTTAAAATGCCCAGAGTCTTCAGCTTTTAGATATAAAAGTAATAATAAATGAATATCACTCTTGAGAATGGAGACTATACAAATAATACTAATGTCATATCATATTTTATATTTTATCATGTATTCTGTACATCATGAATCATGAGAAAGGTCGGCCTTCTAATAATTCAAAATCAAATGAACAGATTTACCTTTCCTTTCAACTATTTATAATTTATAATGCTCTCTGTTTTATCATATAGTGTACGTAGTTACTAGTTACAGCTTCCTTTACAGTTTACAACATGTTGGGAATCAGAGATCTCAGATCTCAGATTTCAGATCTCAGACCACTGCAAATTTGTTAGCAACAAGTTGTCTGTTTTGCACATAAAATGTTTTCCATTCCCCATGTAACTGGATATCTGTGTTACATAATTCAGGGTAGTTGGAAAACTAATAAAATGTTTGAGAGCATAGGTTGAGTACCTACAATGTACAATGTATACTGTACAATTTATGAACACTTGAATATTTCACGAAATTCCGGGTGTACTGTTGACTGTGTAAACTGTAAACTTTTAAAGTCGTATTTAGTATTTAGAATTCTTCTGAAAAGGAATAACATATCTATGTTCAATTCTCACATTTGAGATTTGAGATTTGAGTACTCATGCTCCTCGGAAATTTTTTAGTGGAGAGTCCTATGATGCAAAGGAAAAACCTTTACAAGTGCTCCTCGAAAGGAAGAGAATAGAAAAGGAAAAGGCAGTGGAAGGCTGTGGAGTTGACCTCTACATTCGAATCACATCATGAGGTAGAAATCTGTATGTACCATATGGTTAAATTTATACGTCTGTCTGTATTTGAACAATACTTTTTACTGTAAGCTTCTTCTTCTACATTCTACATTCTACATCCTTCAGAACCATAGCTCTCCAGGAATAACAATAATTCTCCTCACAACAAGCTAGTTGAAGAGGGAAAAACGTCAACTTTTCAAAAAAAAAAAACAACAACAACAGAGAAAAATATATTCCCATTGCTTCTTTGACTTTTCTCAGATCTCAGTTCTACGTAATACACTTGATACTTTATGCTTCATACATTTGTAAAAATAGACATAGCTTTAGATGCTATGTTGACTTAATTCTTATTTATTTTTTATACTACACATAAGAAATTATACACGCTTTTTTCCAAAAGCTTTTTTCCAAAGGCTTCTTTCTCAGTGGCTCCTCTCCAAAGTTTCTTACATGAACATTGTGAAACACGTAGCACATTTTGTAGACTTCTTTGTAAATGATAAATTTTAAATGTATACATTTTGATATTATTCATTTTTGAAATTCAAATTTAGGATAAAAGTTTACTTTCCTTTCAAAAGTTACAATAGAATTTAAAATTTTACAGTATAGTTGACCAAAACCGCTTCATTACATCAATTATATTTGTCGTAGATGATCTTTCATCTTTTATGTTAAAATCTGATGGCGAGATAAGAATTACGAATTACGAATTAAGATGATAAAAAACAATATCCATATACAGTATACAGTATTAAGTTTTAGGTATGCACCCAAAAAGGACTCGTGCTCATTATGTTATTATCATTACCAGTATCATGATTATGTCCTCATCAGTGAACAGCTCATTGGCATTGGAAGCTGTAACAGTCATCATAATCATAATTTAAATATTTTTATGATATTATAATCACGTTATGAGCGTAAAACAAAGAGCAGAGAGAAGAGGACCCAAAAAAATATACAACCACGCAAACGTTTACATATAATATGCATACTTGTGCATGCTGTTTGCATTTACTCCTCAAAACCTCGAACTGGTACAGTGTGTACAATGTTCATTGTTCATACATTTACCCATTCTCTCTTCTTTCCCTTTTAGTAAAATTTGAATTTTTGAAACAAGATGAATGGTAATTGCAGGTTGTATTTCACTCATCGTTGATTTGTTATGTATGCACCGATCCTCTGTTTATTTTCATTGCTGTGTGTGTAGCTTGTAGTGAAGAGTAGGCAACAGACCACGGCGTTTACCTTTAACTCTGCTCAAATGTGCAGCGTATTTTATACTTTATACGCATCATGTATACATTCATAATGTGATTACTTTGTTAGCAGTGCCAGTGTAACAATGTAAATTTTACATGACGTACATGTTCCGTGTTCAGTACTCAATGAAGATGAATTGAATTGAAGAAGTACCATAACAACAATAATGCCTTGCCACAAGCGCCCAATTTCCTTCTGACTGCTTTCTACTTCCCAGTTCATAACTGACTTGCGAGTCTCATAAAGACAACAGTGGCCTGGTGCATAAACGGTGAACGGTGAACCGATTTTACAAGTACCATAATATATATGCTCAAATGAGACTACTATAAACACATGCTACATCTTTCAAGTCTCAACACAACTTTCTCATTTATAATTTATAACCCTTTTTAATTTTGAGCTTTGAGTATGTAGAGCTAATAATTAATTAGTCAGAAAGACAAACGTCGGCAGTCGACAGCTCAACTTTCTTGTTTCCGTACTTGTTTTCTTCTTGTTATATCTATTTGTCTTTTACTACACAATATCCTAATTAGTAATTGGTGCTATTGCCAGCAGGATCATTGATCGTTGATCAGTTACCATACAGTATAAATTGCACAGTTAACAATAATATCTTTTATACTCTTTTTATTGATCATTTTTAAAACCAACCCGAGATTTTCTTGAACAAAATGTCATATTTTCCTGCCTTTCATATGAATTCAAATTTTAAATGTTTTATATAGAAAATGAAGAAACTAGTGACAGCATCAAAATTATATAAGGGAGCGGAAATACAGGATAAGAAATAATGTTTAAGCGGACGAAAGGAGAAAAGAGATAAACGCTCGTAGACGAGTTGGCTCATAGTTCATGTCATCTCCAGCATTTGCAGACCTAAAAACGTGGAGCATGGTGAATGGTGAGTGGTGATGCCTGAAGAATATTTACCCTGATTTTATGACAGAGGCACCTAAACAAGACAAGCGTGTATCTCTGTGTAACGCGTAAAGAGCGAAGAGTAAAGAGTAAAAGTTTAAAGCAACTTTAAGGAATCTTTATAAATCTCTCTCTTGTCTCTTGTCTAACTCTTTGACTAACAAGTAACAAGCGACTGAATGAGACTTGAGCTTTATAAACAAACTGCGCTTGTTGCAATGACTTGGTGACTGGTGACACCGTCATTTTTCCTCTTGTTAAACTTGCTTCATCTGATGCAACTTCCAGTCTTCAATTGCCTGTGTACTGTGTATTCTGTATTATCTAGGATATGTTTTGGTGACTGATAGGACCAACTTTGTAGATATATTTTCTTCTAGTATTTATAAACTTGCTACACATTTAGAGTTTAGAGTTTGGAGCTGTGAGTTTTAACTGTGCATACGCAATATACAGTAGAGAGACATTTATATTCATGTGCTCTGCTCGACCATAAACTGTACATTAATTGTGTATCTTTTCCTCTTTGACGACATCTACAATCTACAGCCTTCATAATTTGTATGTTGAAAACTCAACATCTTTATAGATGTACGTACTAAAAACATAAACAGTCCTAGAGAGATCATATATATCTACATCCGATTGCACATATTGCATAGATATGTATCCACAATCTACATGTTCTGCGTTCCTCTGTATCCTTCCGCATTTTCTTCTTCGTTGTCGTCGTCGTCTTATTTTAACAGACCAGCAAAAAATTCTTGTCATGTCTTGTCTTGTATCTTGTCTTGTTTACTGATTTTCCTTACATGTGTAACATTTCATTCACAAAATTCACAATCATTGTGGCATTTGAAAACTCTTGTTTTACACATGTGAATTATTTACACTGACAACGGATTATGATGATGATGATTCCATACCTAAAACATCCCAGTGTCAAGTTTTATGTCTCCTGTCTGTATATACATTTTGAATACTATTTTTGATACTGTGGATAAACAGTAAACACAAAGGTAATTTTTAGCCGTTTACCGGTTACCGGTTCCTACTCCACAATTCAAAACAGTTTAACTTGTGTGACGAGGTTCGAGATTCGAGGGTACAAGGGTTTTTTCCATTGATTATGCTTCTATTTATTGAATTTTTTCAGTGGTAATTGTGGGCGTGAAAACTTTTACAACCCTCGAAATTTTCCTGCATACAAGCGACACACGATACACTGTACACAGCGTACTGGGAGATGACGACTTCAAATATGTTGGTTTCTCTTGTAACTCTTGTCTAGCTAAGCCGCGTTTTGTGTATCAAAGCAATGGGATGAAATGTAATATTCAAAATGTGGTAGAAATTACTGACGATTCACTTTGATGATAAATCCTACCTCCAAACGTGTGTATATGCATAAAAACATCAGCATCTTTGGCACGGAACCAAACTCTGCAGAGTTTGAGACGAGAATCTGAACCAAGATTCAAGAACACAGCCCAAATCTTATTCATTTATCTCCATTCACCATCAATTTCACTTTCACCATTCACCACATTCTTCAAGATGGGGATGCCACAGACACCGTACTGCAGACTTAAGACTGTTCAAATTATGGAAATGACGTCATGTCAGATTAGCAATAGATAAATTCTGTGCAACATTTATTAGTAGCCATACTTTCTGCTTTGCACTCCAACATCCGACATCTCAAATTTTTAACAATATAAAATAAACCAAGACTTGGAAAATGGAAAAGTAGCCCAAAACTTGAATACTTCAATATTCATATGTAAATTATATTTGGTATCATTGTAAAACATAGCTAAGCTTGGTGATTTTCCGATACTAATCCGATTCGGAAATCGGGTTACAGACAACAGGAGTAAAGTAAATAAAAAACAATGACTAAATAAATTGTGTGAGCTGTTCTGTAAATACCTCGCATCAACATGTTTGGTCAGACAGAGGGAGAGAGCATCTGTTCAAAATATTTTTTTCGTCGCTGAAGATACCTCGATTTGTTTCAAGTTTCAAGTTATATCATTTCAAAGCGCCATATGTACAGTGTACAGTGTAAATTGTACATATCTGTATTTCTACATCTTCAAAAGCTACAAACATTTCTCTTCTACTATTCCTGTATGTTTGTTTTTTGGCTAAATTACGTCACATCGTAACATTTCTTTTAATTTATTAGAGTCTCCTCACCGTCTCTACTTCTTATCTGATTTAAAAAACTCTGCTCATTTTTGCTCTCGTTCTCGTTTTCCTTCTCGTTCTCATTCTCGTTTTTCACCGGCAGCATATAGCATATTATTTTAATGAGTGTTAGCCAAGCCAAACCAACCCATCCAACATCCGGCGATTCATTATCATTGATACAAGATTAAAGGTTCTTATTTCAAGAGTTGGTATTTTGAAACAAAAAAAGTACAATAAATATCTCCAGTAAATACAGGAAATTAAAAAGTCTATAAAGGAGAGAACCGTAAAATTATTATGGAATTGTGGAATTAGAGTAAATCGGAACTAATTATGAATGCATACAGCATACGGTAATAAGTAATAAGGTGTTATCATACGTTTATTGTTTGGGTTTTGTTAACCTATCCATACAATAAATAATAAATCATAGCATAATGAACCTTATTTAAATCCAATTCATACTCATATTCATGTTCAAAGAATCTACAATCTACAGCCTATCCGTATCAACTCGCTTATCCTGTTATAGTTAGCAGTTAGCATTTAGTTTCTCACGAGGAAAATACAAACAGTTCGAAAATTTCCAGACACTATGTATTATAAATATGTACGTTGCACAACAAAGGAAATTTAATCTGTTGAGTGAATGATTTTGAGGGAGTACATAAAAGATATTTTCCACTTGATTTGTTCCGACAAAGTGTCAAAGGATTCCTGGAATTGCCCTTTGTCACGACTATGCAGTACAGTCACCGTCAATCATTAACCCAACAGTCGTTTTCTTTAAACTTTTGGGGCGAAAAATGAGCATAAAACTTGCTTACAACTTTTAGAAACTTAGACATTTTGTAAATGTCAGGTGTCCGAGCAGAAAATTGTACAGTGTTGTCAAAAATTGACCGGCTCCTTTTATTACACGTCTAGGACGTGACATCTTATGTACATAGAGCAGTACACAGTTGTCGTTCATATTCAAAATTCAGTATGTTTTGCACTTAATATACTAAATTTTATGGAAACATCCTTTTGCATTACCCAACTTTAAACTTTAAACTCTGAGGTAATACAATTCCTTTGAAATATCGGTAATCTGCACCTACTCACAAATAAATGCTGTACTTTTTTTATTTTTTATTTATACATCATAAAAACATAGACAATGGACAATAGACACGCGTAAAAATCCCAGCATGGACAATCTCTGCAGGGAAACTAAATAAATAGATCTAAACAACTCACAAACAAACAAACAAATGCTTTTTTTTTGCATACGACAAATGATTCTGATTTCAAATTCTACAAAAGGCACTAAAAACTTGACAACAAGTAAATATATATTATATATTGTGTGCATATCATTTGAATGCTCATTGCACATGGATTTTACACAAACATTTACATAATATGCATACAATGCTGTGGAAAAGCTACAGGAATCTTTGTGCATTCGGATATTCAAATAGGTACATGAAAGATACTTAAATTCTGTCCTCATACTCCTTTGTTGCCGTCGTTGTTCTTTTTCTAATTCTACTTCTGTTCCTGCCTCTGTCGTTTTTTACTGTGGCAAGTTACTGTTATGACTGTCGTATATGACTGGCTGAAAGACAACGAAAACGACAGGACAGAAGATGGAGAAAAAAACTTGCAACTTGGAAACTTACTGCTCTCTCTTCGTAGTTCGCTGTCGGTTGTCGGATATTGCTTACGTCTAAAGTCTTTGTAATTTTTAAATACTGCTTGTACTGTGGTTTGAATTTTAAATTGATGCATATAATTGCCGTATAGTTGAACTTGAAGTGAAAGAGCGCTGTATTTTATATTTTTAAAGTTGATCTTCTTATAACCATTTGACATGTTTTGTATTCTGCATGAACACTTTTACTGAATTCTGAATTTTGAACTGACGATGTGTTTTACCGATTTCTACAAAGTCTATAGTAGATTTTCTTCTCTATTCAAGACTCTAGACTCTCGTCTGAAGACTTTCTACTTAAGTTAGTTTGCAATTATCGTAAGAATTGTACAGATTCGAGATATGAGACATGAGATACGAGGTACGAAGGCGTAAAATAAAAAACATACAGTTGCATAGATTTTTTGTCCCGTTCGTGTTGTACATTATACAAGTAACAAACAATGCTGAATATTCATGGTACAATTGAATTTGAATTGGTTTACTGTTTACTGATATTTGTGCCCGGGGAGAGAAAAGGTTCAGTTTTGGTTCCCGCCCGTGACACTTCGGACCATTTCACTTTTTCCACCATTTTCAAATTCCCTATTATATTTCACACAGTCGGCTTTTTCGTTTTCCCTAAAAGTGTGTAGAAACTTCTAAAGTCTTCTATACATGTCTGTGACACTCGGTCAATTTCTCAAATCTCCAATCTAGAGTCTTGAGTTTTGAAACTCTGATACGGTTAAAGTATAGTCAAAACCCAAAATATAATGTGACCGAGCAGGTCCTAAAATTCTACTGCAAGTTAATTCCATTTATCCACTAGATTTAACATTTAACACCCAACCTCAAGAAGAAGAAAAAATGTACAGAGGAGCGAAAACATACATAAACCATTCGGTATACAGCATACAGTATGTAGACCAGTGTAAAGATATTTCAAATGTCCATATCATATTTCTTAACCTATCTAAAATCTAGAATCTAAAATTCAGAATGGCTAACACTCGCTCAAGACACAATGCCCAACGTATTTTTCCAGTGAAGAGAAACAGAAAACAGAAGAACCTGAACACTGCACATTGAAAATTGAACATTGAACAGCATGTATTCGTATCTTCCTTTTTAATTCCCCTTAGAAACTGAGATCTTATACGTACATTGGCCATTGTGATGGAAACTTTTTTCATTTGTGATTTGAGTTGTCTCCATTTTTCCTTTTTGTAAAATCTTGTTTGCCACAGCTCTGGATTCTGAATTCTGGATCCTGGATAAAGAAAGTGTGGTGAATGGTGTAAGAGCGCGTTCCTTTAATGAACTTAGTGGAATCCTGCTCTTTTCTTAAATTCTACCCATTTTTTGCTTCGTTGTGTGTGTCTTTGAAATTTTGAAATGTACTTTGGATTTATGGCTTACATTCACACAAAAATCACCAAATTGTATTCTCTGATCACTGAACACTAAACACACAGACACAGGCAAAGGTTTTTCATTTTCCATGTTATTCTTGCATTTTATCACAAAAGTTATCTTTTTGTATCCTTTTCTACAGTTGATCCTTGAATCGAAGTCCATTCAAATTCAAATCCACTAAAAATGAGTTCAGTTGAGTCAAAAATGTTAAATGCATTTTATGTATAGATTTTTGTTCAAAATTTCTCAAGCGTTTGTTGGTTATTGATCCAATTTGGAAAATTAAACGTAAATCTGTACTATTCACCAACTACAAAACAAACTGTACAAGATAAGGACTAATACGTAACAAAAGTAATGCATAAGATTTTGGACTTGCAAAAACCTACAAAAAACGACAATTAACCATCAAGAGGCGCTTGCACACAGTATACAATAAAATTGAAGAGCTAACGGGAAAGTTAATTATTGGAAAGGTCGCAGTGTAGATACTACATACAATCTACATGGAGTATGTACAACACATGATATTCATTTCATGTTCCATAGATCTGCATATAAATTAATGCCCCTTTTGTTTCTTCCATCTGCAATCTGCATCTGTCATTACACAGTCATTTCAAATTATGGAGTTGTGATGAAGAGGAACGATATTTATTTATGTGTCTTTTATTTGTCCAGTACAGTATCCAGTCCATTCTGCAGTCCGTGCTCGGTATGCATGAACATTGTACATCGTAAATCGTAAATACTACATACTAGGTACTAGATATAGAGGTGATACAAAAATCTATTCCCTACATCCTACAGCCTAGGGCAAATCATCCACAACGAGCTGAAAGACAAACATCCAAATGCACCTTCTAATATTTATGAACTAGAACCTCAAGTCCCAAGCCTCAAATGTGACTAGAATTGAAGTTTTAAGCATTTTGGGTGGGCATTTTCCATCCCTTTTATTTCCTCCTTCTTATTTATTATTTACATACTGTCCGTACTTTTTCTACTCAGGCTCCTTTCCCTTTTCAATTTTCAATTTTCAATCCATCTGTACACCTACATCCAACATCTATCAGTTTTTTCTCTTGCGTTTCTCCTTTTTTCCTAATAATTTTACTATGGATGGAGTAAATCTACAATCTACCGCTTTTACTCAATTCTTGAATCTAATTTTACCTACAAGTTATGATCCTAAAAATACTAAGGATACTTATACACACATATTTCGTCTATTTTGATCTTCATGTAGCACAAGAAGTAGTTATATAATCGGTAATGTATTAATTGTGTACACAAGCAGGGGTTTGAAAGAACAAATCAGTCACATTAACGTATACTGTTGACTTTTTACATGCATAATGAATGACAAATACTACCCGTAAATAATGGGATATAAAATACATCTTTGTGCTGTAAATTGTAAATTGTACACAAACTGCCCAGAAATTAAAGGAGCTGATGTGCTCTTTGTCTTCTTGTCTTCTGTCGTCTTTGGATTTTGGATACAGAGTGGAAAACGTAAAACGTGCTTCTTTTAATGTCTATAGTCTACAAATCATTCTCCATTTTACAATTTGAATCCATACTGAGTATGGACTACGGGATAAATAGTTATGATAGTTATTTTCCATTCTCTCAGAATTCAAATTCATTCAGCCATCTTAAGAAGTTGAACCAAAAATAAAAGACAGAAGATAGAAGCCTCTTGAACTTCATCTGATTATCGTCACCTCGAAAAACAAACATTCACTATCCACATTAATGTGTGTTCTGTGTACATAATATATGCTGAATGCAGACAAACACACCAGACACAAGACACAAGACGCAGCAAATGTTCGAGTGTACAAATAAAACCAATGTGCAAATAAATAATACTAGCATGAAGCTTCGCCTCCTTTTTTCCTTTCTATTTTTTATTTTATATTTGTCTAACCTCCTCATGGACTTTGAACTCTCCAGCATGAGCAAGAAGCAATCTGTACAAAGGAGGAAAGGTAGGTAAATAAATAGGTATACACACAAATACGTATGTACATAATAACAAATACGTATGTACATAATATATGTACTTCAGACATTTGTATGTACATGTCATGAAGTTTACTTAGGGATGTAATCACTAGTAAATTACAAAACAAACCCAGAAATACTTTTGTAACAGTCAAAAGTCAAAACTCGAAACAGCATCATCTGCCTGTGGCCATAGTGAAAATATAGAAGGGTAAAATGCAAGATGAAAGATGTAAGATGTAAGACGAGATACCTGGTAGAAAAGATACCTGGGCTCCGTGATGATGTATTGAGTATTGAGTATTTCATTATTGAGAATCGAGAGAAGTCAATTGCAAAACTAAAATTTAAATTCCAACGTGGAACGGATCGTAAAATGCCAGGCAAATATTATTACAAATAGAAAAGTGGTTGGCAATTGGCAATCGTAAATTAAATGAGAAGGGAAAAAAATAAAAGAGTTAATAATAATTTTGCATTCCCTTCATCGCTTGTCCAAATCATTCGCTATGCCTTGATCCTTGGTCATACATCATGCATCATACATACAAACAAACATACAAGATACATATTTGCTTTTGTGTTTGTGTGTTGGTCTGTGTAAAAAAGCATGCAAACCCTTTTTTGTCCCTCTGCCTTTTTTTCTTTCCATGTGTGTTTAATAGTTGTATACACTGGCTCCTGGTTTCACGTAAACAATTAAAATTCTATTATTTGCATGTGTATTGTAGGTACATGCACATATCACATGTATGTATTCAGTATTTACATTCTGGACAGTAAAAACCAACTTCAAGTTGTGATGTAAAGGAAACAGAAGCATTGAATATACAGCAAACAACATAGCATAAATATAGCAGAGAATGTGGAATACATAGAAAGTGACAGGGATGAAACCCTTTGCAATAAAATATAATATATGCAGGATGGAGTATGGAGTATGGAACATGATAGCATTTCATGTAATCTATATTCTAATTTAAATTACTTTTATTTTATATCGGATTGGATTGGATTTCTTTATATGAATTAAATTTTAGATTTTGGTCATTCACAATTCACAATTCAAAATTCAAGCTGTCCATTTTTAAAAATGGAGACAATAAAAACTGAAAGAACTGAAAATAGAAAATGTACGAATATTTATGTGTAAATTGACACTTCAAACTACAAGGCAAAAAGCAACTGACCTGTCGACATGCATTGGCACATGAACCTCCAACTTGATCGCAGCACGGGGGCTCTGAAATTTCAAAAAATATTACATGTCAATGATTCACAATTGACAATTCATAAAAAAGTATACACACATGCATAAACCATTATTTATATTCAACAGCAGTAAAATATCCCATATTCTATTCAGGTGTTTTACTAGTAGCAAATTGTTAGTTATTTATCAGCCGTCTAGTGTCTGTTGACAATCTGTTGGTGTTGAATAACCACCGTGCAGTTCACTGTATGCAAAAATTAGTCATCGTATTTTTTCGCAATACTCTTCATGCCTTTTCAAATGTAGATTTCTATCGTATTGTCCTGTCATTTCTTGTGTATTAAATTGATTTACAAATTGTAAGTCATTATAAAAGAGGTAGCTTGTTTTGTCCTTTTGTCCATGCATGGAAGGAAATGTAATCAATTGAATGCTTTGTGCATTCTTATTTATTCTTTCAACCGATTGTGGCATAATACAGTCACAACTCACTGACCTGACCAACGACTGGTGAGGAAGGGAAAGCAGGAGAATTACAAACCGTCAATTTAACTACAGTAGCAAAACTTGATTTAACTGTCATAAATTCTTATAGAATACACTCCACTAAAAAACCTGCAAAACTTTTTACAAACGTTACTGACGAAAAAAAAGAATTCCGACACGAACCAGAAACCAAAAAACTATAAAATGTGTGAAATGAATAAGGAAAACTGAATAAAAAAAAAGCTTCAACGTCAAAGTTAAAGTTAAAGCCAAAATCAGAATCAGAATTAAACGATTATAATATACGTACACAAAGGAAAATAATAGAAGAATAGCGTAGAAGAGAATAGAATGGAGAAAAATTTTGTTTAATCTCCCACTGTGGGGGAGATTCCTTCTCCTTCTACGTCCACATTTTTTTCTGTCTTTATTTGTATGTGCCACATTATTTACTATTTACATAGAAGGAATTTTGATACATCTTGAGACTTGAGATTTGAGTCTTCAGTCTGATCTCTGATCATTGCTCATGTGGATTGTACATTGTACACACTGTACACATTGTAATAAATATTCGTAGGTATGTAGTTTGTAGATGTGCTTAAATCTCAGGACTCGGGACTCAGGTGAGCAATTATTATTCTTTTTAGTGTCGGCCGCCGTATAAATTCTATCAGGTTACTACTATTTCACTTGCAGACGTTCTACCTTCTTCCTCCAATCCATCTTCCATCATTCTCAACATCAAACATCAAAGCTCACACAAACAGATTAGATACTTTATACTGTTTTGTAGCCATGAATCTGTGCACTGTGCACATAACACATTTGTCAGTATAATCGAAACTCCTACATGGAGAAAATATATTAAAGTGTTTTGATATGATCGATTCCTTATTCCTTAAAGTATCCCTCTCAAGCCATGTGTTTATGTGTTATGTGCATAAATGTTACTTTGAGGATTATTATAATAATTTAGAATATTTCCATTTTCCATGTATGGCTTCAAAACCTTTAAATTTTCTTGGTCATTTTTCTACATTAAGTATTTAACTTTTATAATTTCAAGTTTACCAAATTTAGTATAGCTAAAATGAGTCTCCACAGAACAAGGAAAATAGCGTATTTTATCAAAAATCAAGGTACTCATCTCTGATCTGTGATCTGTGATCATTCAGCTCAAGACTCAAAATACGATTGACAGAACCTCGGAGTTTGGAATTCGAGTTCAAATCCGAATTTGGAATAATTAATTCATATCTATTGTCTATATATTTTGAAATATTTGTTTTGACTTTTGATTATTTGATCAATCCCATCAAAACAGACAGTATAGACAATCGAGATTAAACTTCTTCAGTTTTAAAATACCTATGCCATTCAAAATTCAAAAACTTTCTCAAGCTCAATGCTCAATGCTCAAATATTTTCTATCTAATAGTTTTGAATATATATATAGAGAGTAGATATTAGATATATTATATGGTTAACTTTCTATGAAAAACGAACGCTGAGAGCTGCGACTGATGTATGTATTACTTTTATCCTTTACTTGTCGTGGATTAATATGTAAAATACATAATATGATGGCGATTATAGTTTTTTTTTCATACATAGACTTGTTATGAAATTCCACAAGATATCTGTACAATGTACATATCACTCTTGTATCAAGTCCATGAGACATGTGAAGAAGCATCTCATGCTCCACCCTCATCAAATTATCATCCTCAATTGATGATATGACTTCGGTTAGCCTTTGCTCTCACAGTAGCTTATTTAGACTCGCCCATCATGTTATTTCATTCATTTGATTCCTCTATAATAATAATACTAATAATAATAATAATAACAAGCACGCGCTTCGCGCGACCTTGACCCGCGGTGCGTTTGCTGCTTCGCGGATTAACCAACAATTTTTATGACTGTAGAATTTATTTGGAATTTTTCAAAGTTAGTGTATTACTTTTTTCCATGAGTGTTTTCTAGTCAGATCCGGGTTAAGTAGACTACGAATGTGTACAAGGCTGTAGTATATGCATCATCGTTTAAAATTCCAACGAAAATAACGTATTGTTTGGAAAAATATTGATCAACTTGGACGCCGTTTGATATTTTCCCCCCTCATTGTAATAGAAAAAATCGATATGAGTGGAAAGTGTCAATAATCCAACAATGATGGCGATTTTGGATTGTTTGATTTCAAAAGTAACAACCAAAAAAACAAAGAGTTTGCTTTTTCGATCTACGTATAATAAAAAAATCCTGAAAAAGAGTTGAGTGAAAAGTATAATGCTTATGGTTGGGCCGCAAAGATATCATGAAATTTTTATTTCGACGTAAACGTAAAAAAGTCCACACCCGGATAATATTGATGTATATGTATTATTATTTATCTACTTTGAAAGTTTTGTTACAAAACTTCTCATGACTTAGATTTTCGTAGGTGCAAGAAACATTAAACGCAGTGATGAATGGTGAAACATTTCCATGTTGCTTGAAATACAAAGTTATGCTGAGAACATACCAAGGATGTAGTGCAATATTTCAATTAAATATAATAATACTTACTTCCATGCGACCTGCTCTACCACGTATGTACGTGCATTTTACATGGAAAGCATTGCATTCAAGTTACTCTATTTAAGCAAAACATTGCCTTCCATTTGTGAAATCAAACATTTTGAAGACATTTTGATGTTGCATAAATTGATGAGCGTTTTTATTATTTTACTTCATCGATTAAAGAGAATTACTTTTGACTTTTATGTACAAGATTTTAATGTTGGTTTTTGGCAGTTGTTGTTATCACCCAGAATCCTGTAAAAAATCAAAAACAAATATTCCTGCTGTCAAATCCGGGTGTGAATATTAGCATACTTATTTTATGACATTAAAATTGGGAAATGGTGCAAACGAATATCAACGAACCAATTAAATATGTAACACCCTTAGTAACAGCAAAAAATGTTGTTGACACGTTTCACCGTGGATTGTCATCTGCAAAAGCAATAAAGAGACATGGGTATTGAAAGTACAATTCACAGTGAGAACATAAAATAAAGCAAGCATTTACAGTCACGTACAATAGTTTAATAAATGTACTCAACAAGCTGATTACCGTTGGCACTAATAGTCAAAGTTAAACAGCCTGGATCGCATCCTTGAAACCACCATCCGTCCGAGAGATGTCACAAATTGAGTGGCCACATCAATAAGATATGAAACGTATCCTTGCGGTTTCTCGGAGTACGCAAAAATGGGTAGAATGCGCTCGATAAGGTCAGTTCTAATTCCGTACAGCGTGGTAACATACTCATCTTGAGTTTGTGGGTTTAGGACTCTCCCATGATCAATGAACTCGTCCGCAATGTCCTGCATGTGGAGCCTTTCGTAATTCCTTTGATAAGCACGCGTTCGGGATTCCAAGCGATCTCTGACATAAGCAGGAACACGATGAGCATAATTTGGTTCACCATTCAAGGAGAAAGCTTGGCTTTGGGCTTCCATGCATCTCCAAAGGTCGGCTTCATTCATGTTGGTGTGAATTTCGTATCCTCCCTGCTCCACGTTTGCAAACGTCATTGCTTGCGTTAGTTCATCAACTACTTTTAAAACGGCCACTGCATCTTGTGGCAAAACTCCAAGTTTATCATAAGCATTTGCAATATGAAAGTGTACGCTGGCCACAGCTTTTGAGATGCCTTCCGAGTACAGCAACGACGTTTGGGCACCTATACATTTTATTTTATCCCAGTCTGACTCAGATGATGCTGCAACTTCTCGCATGCGTTTGTAGATGTCATTAGTGTAATATAAATTTAGATCTTCAAAATTGCTAATGACATCACAGATATTCTTAAATTGCGAAACTTTTGGATACTGTGTCTCCGTGCCGTCTTCATTTGGAGCAGA
>JAQGBH010003471.1:0-19761 GCA_034698265.1 Sminthurinus aureus
CCAAAATGTTGGAGCTCAATCAACTGGAATCGCTTTGAAGTTGACAAAGTCTTTGAGCTCGTCCAGCTTTTCTCGAACAACTACATAAATTCAAAAAGAAATGGAAAAAGAACAATATTAGAGATTTTGTAACAATAATATAATAATTGATGACGAGAGACTGGAAAAATTCGTAATTATTATTAAATATTATTAAACCATGGCAAACAAAATCAATATTATAAAAATTTTAATTAGAATTGTAAATACCTGGTGAATTAACATGATATTGCAGGAAACACACGTTTATTTCCAGATTTGGAATCAAAGAGAAGCCATAGAGACAACTGATGATTGAAAATGGACATCTCCATTTCTGACCGATTTCAGAATAATCACCAACCAAAACACAATCAAGTCGTCTTAAATCTGAAAAACAAATAAATGAAGCAAAAATTTGTAGTAAGTAGTAAAAAAGAAAACTCTATTTCATCGTGAGAATAAATCATAATTATTTTATTATTATTACTTGTATTTTTGATATTTTTAAAAAATAGTAGAAAAATTACCTGTCAAATTACACAAACCCGGTGAACGTTTTACCACCTCATTTAAGTCCATGACAATATTATTTTTATAATACTTTTGCTTCAATTCATAGATAAGTTTTCGGGGGATGCCAGTGAACCAAGAATCCAAAACATTTCCATTTTCCTTTGCTACTACAAGAGGAATGTCAATTTCAAGAACTTTTAGTCGAGGCCATAAGAAAAAATGTTCTTGTAGAACAACATTATGATCTGTTGTCCCTTTCAACTGGAGTCTTTTCACTTCTGGGAACAAAGTTTTGAGTCGGCCCCACCAAGAAGGACAAATTGCTTCACTTTTTCTGGATGAAGGCTCTCCAACTAATTCAAGATTTTCCACCGATAAAAATCCTTTCTTTCCTCGTCTTGCTGACCACGAAAAATGAGGATTTCTCCACTCACTACCTCGCCAAGCCCAGTCCATTAAAAGTCGAACTGTTTTTAATTGTGGACATTTATTTTGAACGGAAAAAAGTTTAGCATCATCCAAATCAAAATAATGTTCAAGATTTTGATCCTCGTTAACTTTCAAAATAAGAGTTGTAAGATTGTTCAAGACGGGAAGATTGTCATCCGAAAAATGAAGAAATGAATAGAGAGTTTTCAAAGAATTTTGACTTGACTGTAGAATCTTGTAAAGTGGGACTTTGAACTGTTCATTTTGAGGAGTAGACCGGAAATCCATGAGTGACATTTTATTCAATTTCGGTCCTGCATCAGCAAAATTTTGAAGATCAGGAAAATCCACAAGTTTTTTACTGAAATAAAATGATTTGATGATGCTGATAATATTTTTTCCACTGGCATTGGCATTGGTATCTGTCCAAAAATTGTCAAGAGTAGCAACTCCTCGAAGCCAAAAACCATGAACAGTTTCCAGAGTATCAAGATTATCCATCAATAATCGATATCCAATTAATCCACGAGTCAAAGCATGATCATTTCCACAATCAATATTCACAAGAAAATTCAACTCCTTTAATTTTGGGAGTTTTAGAGTGTTAAAGTCTTCTTTTCCCCTTCCATTTGTCAAATCCTTCTTCTTCTTGTTTTTGCCGTTGAATTCATACCATTTGAAAATTGGATGTAGACATAATTTTTCAATAGAAGCAGAACATCCTCGAATCAGCAATAGATAAGTTGCCACACTCAGAGAGCAGAAAGGAGGTAGAAAAGAATCCAAATTGATGGTGAGAGTTTTTACATAGTGTGAAATGTGAGAAGTCAACTCTTCAACTAAATCCAAATCCACAAGCAAAGCAGAGAAGTAAAAGTGGGTTGTTGGTACATTGGCCCAGTCGAGAATTTTAAGAGCATTTTGCACTGAAGTAGTACAGATTTTCATTTGGACAGCATCTCTTTTGAGGATTTCATCCGTTGCAACTAGATGCCAAGTTTTATTTACCAATCGAAATTCAACGAGTTTTGATGAATCCAAATAGAACATGATCTTTTTGAGAATCTACATACAAAATACAATACAAAAATACAAAAAAAAATAGATGGTAGTGAAATTAAGTTAATCGTAATTAATAATCAACATTCTTTGCTTATTTGATGCTCTCGATAACTATACATATTTGACAATAGATTGAAAGAAACTAAAAGACAAAGGACAAATAATAATTAGAAATTAGAAATGTAGAATTTAGAAAAGTACAAAATCTGGCTTACCAACAAAATACTTCCGACTTTCTCAGGCGTCGTCATTTTGTCCTTTTTATTTTGGTCGAGTAAATATATAGATTTTTAGTGTATAGTTAGAAGTTAGAAGCACACAAGCTGGTAATAATAATGTTGATACACAATAGGACAAAGTTAAATAAAAACTAATAATTATTTTACAATTCGTGAAATTCCACAAATAAAATCAGAAATCAGAAAATATATTCTGAAATTTGAAATCCGAAAATGATCCCGGGAAAGTGTTTAAACTCAAGGATTTTTGTTGGTTTACAAATTCTACGAATCCTCTTTCTCGTCATGTAAACCTGCATGGTTTTTTTGTATAGTATCTTTTTACTTTTCCCATTTTTAGTTATATATTATTATGAAATTCATTAATGAACTTCTGTGACATAAATTCTGTATCTGCATTGTATATATCTGATGACAGTCGTAGTTTGTCGTACTTTACATGTCCATTGAACAACTGCCATAATTAAAATACATACATCCAAAGGACAATTCTTGATTCTTGACAGATATTGTACAAGTATTAAGTTTTATGTCACTCTTCTTGGCCTGTAGAGCGTGGCTGAGTTCCGCAGTACTTTAAAATCGACTCATGTGTCGATTTGAAGTATGCGTAATCATTTAATACCCGAAGAGATTAGGCTGGAGTTCGATTCTCCTCCAGGTCACTTGTACGTATAATTTTTGCCAAGATTCTAATTCAAAATGGTTCTTAATTTTTTTTTTCATTTTGAGCCTCTTTTCTTGTATTTTGCTTGAAAATTGAAAATAGTATAGAATTTTGTAGCTGGTTCTGGATTCTGGATGTTTAACAACAAAGAATAAAAAATGCCAAGCACTCAGCGAGCTTTGTAAAATATTCATGATTCATACTGTTTTTTCTAATATCCGAGAGCACACTGACCTAGACAAAAGTAGTTTTTAATTATCAATGTTTTAGTCAATTTTGCGTAGCATGCACACTAAAATCGTAAAGCTGGTCACGGTAACTTCAAATTACTACCTCCGTTTTCTGTCGGTTCTTTTAATTTACTCTGCCACTAATAAGCTGCAGACTCTCTTTAAACCTACGATAATTACTTTTTAATCATTGTTTGTTGTTTGTTGAGGGACGAGTAAAGAATGACAGCGGACACGTAGACAGATCATAAAAGCAACTGAAGATGCCTAAAAGAACTCATTCATCAACCTTCATTTTACTACAACTAACGTGCAGAATTATCCATCCAAAATCAAAAATCCAAAGGCAAAATAATTTCGTTTGTCTCGTTTGTTTCACGTGTTTAATTTAATAGCACTTTAATGTCGAAAACTAACACAGGCAGAAAAATGTGGACGGAAGAACAACTCGAAACACTCACAAAGGTATTTTTATTCCGTTTCTTTTTTCTAGGAAAGGAACAAATGGTTTTCTCATATTTTTGCAAATTACCTATGGAAATTGAATAATGTGTGGCAATTGGTAATAAATTATTAATGATCATTTGTCTTTGATTTATAGTTTCGTGAATGTTTGAAATCCATGTGCATTTTAGAGGATGAAAAACTTCTAAGCAGTGACAATTTTCTCCTACGAACTCTCAACATGAACAAATTCAAGATTGACAGGTCCATCCAACAAATTCGAGATTACGTCCAGGCTCGATCAAAGTACAACATTGAACAACTTTTGAATGAAACATTTCCAAAGGATTTCACTGACAAATTCTCAATTTTCATGGGCGGAGAAGATGCAAACGGAAGACCAAGTGAGAATTATCGATTTGTATTACAATTTTATCCAACTCTCTTTTCATAATACTTGCAAAAAAATCAAGTGCTTTTATAAACAACAGTTTTATCATTTTAATTGAAATTTCAGTTGCTGTGATTCCAAACGTTTGCACTTGGAATTTAAAACAAGTTCTTGAAAAAGGCCAAGAGGAAATGTTCATCCACTACATGATGAAATGCTCCTTTGCCATGGAGAAAATTTTACTGGAGAAAGATGTCGACTACGGGATTTTGATTGTTGATGCCGCCGACTCATTTCACACCGCATTTACAAACGCTATGAACAAACGATGTAAGTTTTTTGCTTACATTTTGTTGACTTTTGACAAACCTTTTCTAATATCTGTTTAGATTTATTCATCTTGTATTCTGAATTGTAAACAATTTTCAAAAACTACATGATTTTTCATTACAGCTGTTGAACTTGTACTTCGTTTGATGAGAGAAGGACAAAAAGCAGCACCGGCAATCCTAGGAAAAATTTACATTTTGGATGCACCCAAAATCTTTTCAACTCTCTTTGACACGGCTCGCTCTCTCGTTCAATTCCCTTCCGACGTCGAATTTCTCTCTTCAACTTTCTCCTTTCAAAAGAAACAAAAGGGATGGACGGACGTTCTGCTAGAATTTAAGAAAGCAGTGGAAATTTTACCGGTTCATACTGAATTTTTCAACTCCTTTTCACAAATCTAGAATCTAGCTCTCAAATCTGCATCATGCTGTTTTTAGTTTCTATCAGATAATTTATCACGTGTAAAATATACTGATATTTTAACAAGTGCAAAACAGCAGACAGAAAGGACAGAAGAAACGGGTACGCTCGATGTTTTTACATGAAAACAACCAGTGTGTACAGATATATGTTGTTCAATTTAATCATTTTAAATTATAATTGCTTGAATTTTGTATCGAGAATCGAGAATCGAGAGAAATAAATGTGACATTGGATATTTTTGTACTTAACATGACATGAAAAAGCACATGGTTTTTACATTTTTTATGTGTACGAACAAATTATTTTGACTTTTACACCTGAATTTTGACTAAATATTGGAACTTCAATCTATGTCCATTTTACAGAGTACAGAGCACAGAGAATTTTCCTATAGCAAAAACCTACTGATAAATTTCCTCGTGTTCTCGTACATACTAAGTACATGCTAGAAAAAGCATGTGCGCATTCATCACAGTTTGAATTGTGTTTTAATTGTCACTTTTGTACCCAAATGAAGACGGTGGACGTGTGAATGACTTACAGTGGCGTCAGTGTGACTGATACTCTACGTGCGCGTCGGCATTATTCTCTCGCCACTCGACAAACAATGATTAAAAAGTAATTATCTTTGAAAAATAACAGTCTGAAACGCATTACTCATTACGATGGCCAATGGCTAGAAAGAAGGAGCACGTGTTAATTTGCAATGTCTGTGACCAGAAATCAGCGTCACGATTTTGCACTTAACGATTCTATCTTGCGTAAAAATAACCAAGAATTATTATTGATTATTGATAAGTATATTGTTGCATGTTATCTAATTGTAAATGCTATTTTAGTTGCTTACATGTATGGCCACAGTGCATAGGTCAGTTTAGTGTGCTCTCTCTCAGGTCTCAAGCTGAAGAAAAAATTTAATTCCTTTCATCATAATATAATAATTATTATGACTGTGTTTTTGCTTCAAAGTTATTGATTAACGGTTATCAGTGAATCTGGATTTACCCAAATCTAGTGCCTTGACCAACACTCAAATTCTATACTTGTTTACATTCTGCATGCATAGAATTTGTCCTTTCCCTACGTCATCCTCTCATGAAATATGCCTGCTAACTGCTAACTGATTCAACTCTTTACTCGTGTTCAAAACAATTTCACATTTGAATTACATACTTCGATAACATTTAGAATAATGAATAATTATTATATCCGTAAATTCACAAATAAAAATGTTCCATTCCTGTTTAGCAGCAATGGATTTTAATTTTTAATTGACAGAAAAGACTGAAGCGTGTCTGCATGTTTGTTTTACAGGAAATAACCTATTTATTCAAGAAAATAGTTTTTAAAAGTATCCAATTCATTTTAAGGAACAATGAAAAAGAGGTAAAAAAAATCTTGAGTATTTATGGACACTTGATTGTTTAAGGTAAAATAAAATCATACTCTGATACAGCAAAAATAAATAATAATAATTTTGTTCTTTTGATTATTTACAAATTGGTTTTTTTTGTTTTTTTCAAAAACCTTAAATAGATACGTGAAAAATAATAATTACAGAAACTCCCTACACCATGCAATTATAGAATCCATTTGTAATTTTATTGGTCGTCATTCACCCTTCTTCCATTGAACAAGACGAGTCCATCCAGTGCTGAAGTCAAATGCCTTGATGCTTTGGTAGAGATCTGCATAGAAAATAAAATATTTTGAAAGGAAAATTAGATAGTTTAGTACTTTGATTCAAAATTCAAAATATCCCTTATGATTTTCATTATTCATATTTGTTTATTACTGAAAATTCCAAAGTATTGACTATTGGGAAAACTAATGAGAAATATGAGAAAAGCACTACAGAATATAATGTATTGGCAAAAAATAACTTACCAGTGCTTCGCCATAAAAATATAGACTTTGCAGATTTGTCATAAATTGAAAACAATTGTATGCAAGAAAGTCACCAAGGGAAAAACCGGGTAGAGGAAAATGAAGAGTCAAACTTTGCAACTCTAGAAAAAAATAAAACATATTATTATACGGTATAATTTATACTTATTTTTGTCATTATTGCTACACTCAGGGCCGGATTTAGGCATAAGCAAACTAAGCAACCGCTTAGGGCGCCAACGATGAAGGGGCGCAGAAATCGAGAAAGGAGGGCGCAAAATAAAGAAAGAGGGGCGCAAAGTTTGACAAAGAGGGCGCAAAAATTAAGAAAAGGGACACAAAATTGCAAAACACGCCTTAAAATCGAGAAAAGTGCCATGAAATCGATAAAATTGCCAAAAAACGGTTAAAATGTGCAAAAATTGGCAAAAAATCAAAAAAAGGGGCGCAAAAATTGAAAGCAGGGGCGCAAAAAAGCAGGGCGCTATATTTTTTTGTGTAAGGCGCCATTGTGCTTGCTTAGGGCGCCAAAAAAGTTTGCTTAGGTTTTGCTTAGGGCGCCTAAATTCAAAGACCGGCCCTGGCTACACTAATACAATAAAAGAATACAAAAACAAATAGCAAGTACTTTTCAGATCGACGAGCTTAGATACAGGAGCAGACGTAGAAGAAGAATGAACATCAGGCGAGTTGACAATCACAGACCCATTTTCATAATTCCTTGGATATTGGACACCTCCCATCAGCCACTCTTGACACAATGCAAATTCTGCTAAAGTAATCGGTTTCAAATTCAACTCGAGTCTTTCTAAGCTTTTCCAATAAGAGAAAAGATCTGAAGCCAAAATTCCTGATGAATTATTCAGATTCAATTTGAGAGATTTGAGATTTGGCCACAACTTTCCTTTCAATAAGATAGAACTAGAAAATTTCATGGGACGACAAAGTTCAACTTCTTCAATGGACAAGCTCTGGAGTTTCTTTCCAGCAGCCAAAGAATGTTCTTCCCACTCCTTAACTTTTCTGTCCACAAAAAGCGGGACATTGGTCAAAACTAATTTCTTGAGACGAGGAAGTTGAAGAGCAATGGTGAGAAGAGACCAAATATTTTCATCACTACCACTAATAGTCATTGTTTCCAAAACTTGAAAATTCACAGGAATGAGCCAATCATCTTCCCACGGTGTTTGTTTAGTGAGATTAGAAGCCTTCTCGAAGTCAATCAACATTTCAATATTCAAATGTTTGAGAGTATCCGAGTTTTTGATAAAAAATTGTCTTGTTGAATGTTGATTGATTTGTCGAGTAGATTTTCCAAATTTCCAACTAACAGAATGTAATGGCCACTCCACTTCTTCATATACCATGAAATTTACTATTAGGACATCCGGTTTGTCCAATGTAATTTTTGACACGTTCTTTAATGTTCCAGCAAGAGCCATGAAATTTAAATTTGTGGATACTGTATTGAGAGGAAAATTAAGTCGAATGTCTTCAAGTGACTTTAATGTACTTAGAAATTTGAGGAGATGATCCAGATACAGACAATTAGTATCCAAAATTTCCAAATTTGGTAATTTCCCCAATACTTGCTCCAAACCTCTAAAGACTCTAGCATCATGTTGATAATTTTTCTTGTATTTGAGTAGTCGGACTCTTTCAGCAAACTTTGGAAATTTCTCCAAAACATCCAGAACTTGAGTAGCTCGACCGTAGCATTTGAACATTGTTGATGCTTTGGAACGGGAAAGGAATTTCTCAAAGTTTTTTTTTGCTATTTGATTCGATTGGTTGATGAGTCTTGCACAGAGATAATATTTGCTCGAGAGTTGTTCTCTTCCTTCGGCAGACCACAATTTACAAACGAGACGAGCTGACTTCAAATCTCTGATATTGAGAAAAGTCATGATTCTTTCAACAACCTGCATAGAATAAATATAAAATATATAACAAATTTACAAATCTGTTTTAAAAATCATTTGATGGTATAATATATATGCTAAATTACAGTTAAACTGATTGCTAATTGTTGAAAGTTGAAATACTTCATAGAAAATGGATGTATTACTAACCAGATCGATTTGAAGTGGATCCAAAGTGGGAGGAGAAAATTCACCTTTTGCTTGTTGAACTTCCGGTTGCTGAATTATTACATCAAGTATTTACAAACAAAATATTAATGAAAATTCTATGAATTATAAATATTGACATTAAAATTTAAAAAGCACAAAACGGTTTATATCGGTGATTATTCTATGTTTATATCAATGGTTAATAATTAATCATACCTTTCCGTTCATTTCTTGACCGGAAGTATCCTCATTTGAATAATGCTGATTATTCTTGTTGTCCATTGTCCACATGTATTTTAATGAGCACTTTGATTTTGATCGATTGTAATCAGTCTAATGTTTATTCATGTATAATAATTGGACACTGTTTTACTATATTAAACGTAGATTAATGATTGAATGTCGATAATATCTTTGAACATTGGTAATTAGCTTGCTAATTTTGTGGTTAAATGTGATTACAAATCGACATTAAATTCTGAGTTTATCCGCCAAATTCGATTTGAATATTTTCCCGGATTTTCGAGAAAATCTGGAAGGACAAAATTAGGTTCGTAAAAAAATACTTTGGAATTAAATTTTCTAGTTTCCATAGGGAAAAGCAAAAAACGTCTAAAACTCAACATCTGATATCTGCTGTAAACTGTAAATAGTCTATTGCTTAATTAATGCCTTTGAGTTGCTATGACTGGCTTATCGTATCGTGAACTCAAATTGTATTTGAATTGATGGAGCTTTTGTGTAATTCTCAGAGGTTTGAAAAAATAAGATGAAGGTGAAAGTTTTTACCACCGTAAAAAATACGTCAATCCTCCTCTGTGTGATTTCAATAGTAAGTTCAAAGCTGTGGATAAAATCCAAAAACTTGTTTCAGCCTTTGTTTCGGTTTCTGGATCTGAACTCTGAACAAACTGCTAAAGTTCTGTCTTTGACTTTCGTTTTTGCAGGCATTAGGTGCGACATACCTCTGTTCAGCAGTTTTTTACCTTGAAGGTCCCGCAGTGGGTGATGTTTTTTCTGCATATGCACTCCAGCACAAAGAATGGAGACCATGGAAAGTACCGGGTTACGGAATACCTGTAAGAAGACGGAGACGAGAGTACAAACCCAGATACAAGCGAATGCGTTTGAAAAGGGGATGTGGTGGAATAGGTGGTGGGGATTGTGACCATGTAAAAATTACTATCATATTTGAAGGAAAGGTTACGGTAGATTTTGGCATCGGCATTCCTGACTTGGGCACAATTGGGTTAATAAATTTACTAAATAAATGAATAATACATCATGTACAAAAATAAAAAATAATCTTGATAAAAAAGCAAGGATGTCCAATTGTTTGTTTGCTGTTTAATTAGGACGTACCCTCCGATTCAAAATGGACCAATATCCAACTGGCCTCCTGACTTCCCCCAGTTTGATGATTTACTCAAACGTAAAAACTCATTACAAATTCAGAAGTTTCAAAATGAAATGTAAGCTCTGTTTGCAACGTTCTATTGCCTGATATGTTTGATTTTTGTTGCTTTCCTCTGTTTTTCAGCGATTAATGCAATCTTCCGTGGTATCTATTGGTACTATTTTTGGTACAAAAGTCTATGGGAAGAACTGGAAAAACAACGATCACCAGATGCAGCAGGACAGAGTGCGGCGGTTTGGCATCTTCGAGTCTCATTTCTAAAGGACTTGTGTGAAAAGACAATGAACGGTTCCCTTGCAAAAACACTGGCTAGTCTAAATTTTAGTCAAGAGTACAACGACATTATTGTTGGAAAACTGAATGCTCCATGTGAATCCTGGGTTGAGCGAAAACCATTGGCATGGACAGGGATCTGGGCTGCTATTCTACAAATCTATTTCAATACCGGTGGCATCGTCTGGCTAACGGTAAAAAAATTACAGTAATAACTGATAATTGATAATAAATTCCAATTACTTCTGAAACAGGAATAAAATTCAAACCTAATTAAAAATTCACTTTGAAGGATAGATGAATGATTGTTGTAATTGGTGCGGAACTCGACGATGTGGCCCAAGACACGCAGATTTTGCATTTGAAGGATGTAAGGTAACAAGTGAAACCATGAAAATTCCAAAGTCCAATCTGTTCATTTACATCATATGGATTTTAGATATTCTCGTTTCTATTTGTCATGTTTTCTTTTTTTTTCGTCAGCCATACAGAATCCCATGGTCTTTTATTGTGTGGAGCATCTTCCACCTGATTTTCATGATCATCGCCATTTACATCCAAATCCGGATCCTCACGATTGAAGAGAAGATTCAAGCGGATGTCCTGAGCACTGGGAATTGGCCAGCCAATGTGATGCAAGGTAAAAAGTGAAACCATGAAAATTCCGAATTCCAATCTGTTCATTTACATCATAGATTTTAGATGTCCTCGTTTCTATTTGTCATGTTTTCTCTTTTCTCTAGCATTTCTCCCGTATGAAGACATTCCACAGTTGAAATTCTACTTGAGATGTCTCTCTGTAGACACTGTCTATTGTGTGACGAGTATGATTTTCATTTTTGTGGTTTATGCATGGATTCGACGACAAAATCTGTATCAATGGGAAGCATTCAGGAAAAATCAAACGGTTCAAGCTGACCTAGCCGTAGATATTAATTAAGTTGTCAACTTTCATCATTCATTAATGTTTTTTTTCAGCAACCTGAATTTCGAATTTATTCTAAAAAAACTAACGATGACTTTTTCTAAGCTTTTTCATGTTCATGAGGAGTTATAAAAGTTAAAAAAGTTATAAGCGCAAAGTGAAAAGGAAACAATGTAATAACATATTATAATAAACTCGTGTGGATGAGGAAGGTCCCTTCCTTTTGAAACTGTAATTTTTTTCGAGGATTTTCAACAATTTTATTTCACTTAACATTTAAACTTCAATAACAATAAAGTATCAATTTTTTGT
The DNA here is from genome assembly GCA_034698265.1 of Sminthurinus aureus. Taxonomy (NCBI): domain Eukaryota; kingdom Metazoa; phylum Arthropoda; class Collembola; order Symphypleona; family Katiannidae; genus Sminthurinus; species Sminthurinus aureus. The sequence continues at coordinate 11,636 of JAQGBH010003471.1, forward strand.
GTGGTTTTCAGCTCATGCATAAAAAATAATTATTACAAATCCATAACAAGACTCATCATATAAAATAGAAAATAAAAGTATAAAATATTTTTTGTTTCAAGTTTCAATTTGAAACTTTCAATATGAATTTTCATTAAAAAAAAGTAGTATAATATAGAAACTGCTGACAGAGAACAAAAGAAGAGGTTCATTCCATTGGTGTTAATTGTTCATTTTTCAAAATGTCAATAGTAGCCATGTTCTCCTTGGACAAGAGAACAGCCTCGTCCTTTTCTCCATACTCCCTTTCACAAATCTGTGCGACTCGGCTAAATAATGGAAAGGCCTCGTTCCATCTATCCACAGTCATCAGCTTGACAGCAAGTTGAAAGAGGAAATCCCAATACACTGGAATCAGATCAACTACTTTAACACCCGTTTCTGACTTTTTGGATATGAGCAGAAAGTTGTCAAGAATTTCCTCCGTGTGCTCTTGCAGTTCAGGGTCGGTTAAGATGTGAATACAAGAATTAATCATGTTGGAAAGAAGCGGTTGAAATTGTCTTGGTATTCCGATTTTGACACCCAAGTAGATGAGCTTACTGTCCCAGGAATCCCGAATTGGCATGTCCATGAAGAAATCAACATCAAGATCAAGAAGTGGATCCGGATAAGCATGAAGTTGGATAAAGTTGTCTGGCTGATGAATTGTAATCAACTTGTACTTTTTCTGTAGTCGTTGGAGTCCTCTCTCTAATTTTAAATCATTGACTATCCATCCAGAGAAAGCCACTTCTTTCTTCACCGGAATTCTTTCTGCATAGAAAAATGTAAGATATGCAATGATGTGAAAACAAACTTTATCCAGATCACTCTTTTCACCTTCTTCTATTCCATTCAAAATTTTTCTCCAAGTTCTAGAACCGGAAATGTTTGTGCATTGAGATTTGCAAGCGGGTGAGGTCATGTCAGGGGTAGAAACAGAGAAGTAATCTTGATCCGGAGATGGTGGTGAAGATTCCCCTTCGGATTTAGATGACTCATTCAAATTTTTTACACATGATGCCCGACGGCGACGTCCACGACCACCACGACCTCTTCCTCGGCTAGAACGACTACGTTGAACAGGAATAGGAACAGGTTCAATTTTCACTCTTTCAACAATAACTCGAAGTTCCTTTAAAATCCAAAATTCAAAATCATTAATTTAAAGTTTGTTTTACATTTTATATGAAGAGTTCACAATAATTTACCAATTTCCAATGATATCGAAGCAGTGATAATAATTATTACTAGTAAATTGTATAGTTAAAATAATGAAAAATAATGATTATTATTTTCAGTAATAATTTGCATTCATAAATAAAATAAAAAAACATAAAACTCACTTTGAGCTTTGGCGTTGGTATCGTATTTAAAATTTCAATTTCTGATGAAACATCTCCCATTTCTTCATCATCATGTTCTTCTTCTTCTTTTTCGTTTTCTTCTGCTTCTTCATCTTCAACAATTGAATCTTGTTCCATTTTCATCTCCATTTGCTCTAATTCGACATTCATAAGCTCTTCCGGCTCTCTCTAAAATTTAAATAAAACAAAAATGAATTATTATTACTTTTATAAAAAAATATTAAGCATTTCATTTGTTTATTTTTTGCATAAGAATTTTTTTCCCACAATTTTCTCGGTGACATAATAAAGAATTCAGAATAATGACTTATGAAATACCTCTTTTGAAATTACTGGAGAAGCATTGTCTAATGGACAAGTTGTCACTTCGGATGATGCTGATGATGGTGATGGTGACGGCGGTGCTTCCTGATTTTCATCTTCAATTTCAATTTGACTCTCTGGTTCTTCTGTTTTATGAGAAATGTCATCTTTCTCCGTCTCCGTCTCTGTTACATCGGGCTGTTGAACTATCTCTTCCTGAAATAGTTTTATACGAGTTATAAATTATAATAAAGTGTTAATAAGTCACATAATTTTTTTTAATTGATACATTGTTCATTTTGGATAGTGTAAAGTACTTTTGTCTACATTTTATATCTGTATTTTACATAATAAACAATAAATTCACAAGTAAATGGGTATTTTACCACAGTATCCTTTTCTATTCCCAAAGAAGAAGGACAAGGTGATGATGATGATGGTTTTTGTTCTTGCTGCTGTTTTTCTTCTTCTTGTTGTTTTTGTTCTGTTCGGTCATTTTCATTTTTAATTTCATCAGCAGGAGCTTCATTTCGACTTGCTTTGGTTTTCTTAAACTCTAGTACAAAGTTTAGTTTATGACCGGCTTTGGGAATTATTTCAGACAAATAAGGATCCAAAGTTCGTAGGTCATCAATGCATTTCTCAACGCATGTGTCATCCATTTCATGCCCTGAAAGTAAATAGTAAACAGTAAAAAAATAAAACCAACATTCAATTTTTGTATATTATGTAAAGAATGTGCAATAAAAATAAAAGATTATGACTCATCAGATAATCATTTATGACAGTAATTACTATTATTATTGTAAAACATTATGCGTCATCAAATAATTGAGTAAATTAGTATGCGTTTAGGTATTCGGATTATTTATATTTTATATAGAGCTGCAAGAAAAATACACCTTTGGGGTATTTTTCTATAATTCCATACAGCTCTATGCTCTACGATAACTCGTAATAATATAACAATGATTAATAATAAAACATTCAAAAAAGGGTTATTTACGTACATTGGAATTCATGGATATAATCATAATTTAAGGTATCCAAAGCAGCAATAATTCTTTCATATCTCCAGGATTCAACCTTTAAATACAATTAAAATAATAGGGTTGTTAAAGTCTCCTTTAATAAATATATGGGCGATATTACAATTTTATCCATTACTCGTATTTTATGAATTTTCAAAACATTTCAAAAACTTTACCTTTTGTTCCTCTCGCTTTCGTTTGGTTCTTTTTCGTCTTGTTGTGGTTCCCCTCATCATTGACATTTTGTCTTGTCACTTGACTTGACACCGTTAACGGGAAATGCAGCTTTTAAATTACTTTACTGGAAAACGGAATCTGAGGACTTTGAACTTTATGAACTTCGAACTCTGGTGTGTGGTGAAATGGGAAATAAAAAAAATGGTGCCAAAATCTTAAAATTAGAGCGGGAAGTCAAAAATATCAAGGACCACTGGAAACTGCAAAATATGATGTACAAAATACGTAACAGAGAAAAAAAAAAAACTCGTTTTATGTAAAAGAACAAGAAGATAGAAGGTCAACCTCTGGACTGGAGCCTGAACTCTTGAATGAAGAATGAAGGCCAAGTGAAAAATGTAAAATGAGTAAAAAATTTTCCTATCGCAGTGATAAAGGATTCTTTTTGGGTTCTGAGTTTTGTAAGTAAATGAAAAATAAAACAAGCATTTAGAAAATGTGAACGTTTTATGTTGGCCAAGTGTGTAGTGTGTAGTGTGTATAAACATTCTCAGAATGCCATTCTCTGTCATCCCTTTCACATTTCCATATCCAAATCCTCTAGCCTCTAGTACATAGTACTGAGAACGAGGGATGAAAATATATTATTAGTAAATTTAATCCCTACTTGGCCTTTCACAGAAACCTAAAAAAGGCACCAAATAAAATTTCCGAGAAACATTTCATCCCTCATTCACCATTATTTTCCTATTCTCAGCTTGGTACTTGGTAGCTCGTATTATATTGTCTCTAAAAATATAAAATATAATTTCGAATTTCAATAGAAAAAATGCTTCAATCGTCCAATGTTTCATCTCGTACAGTAAATAGATACTTGAAGAATGACGAATATGAACTGCGTGTGTGTTATAAAATATAAATACAAACTTAGATTCTTTTCCAGGGCTGGTTACTTTAGAAATTGTGTGTACAAATAGAATGTCAAAACAAAAAATATGAACGTCACAATTCCCAATCAACATTCAATTCCATATTCCATATAATCACTTGAAATTTGAAATGAAATGTGAAATGTGAAATGGCATCATAATTCGTAATTCATAATAATAATAATAAATAATAATTATTCACTAACTGAAGAAGGGAAAACTTTCAATGAGAAAAATGCCAATGTAATGAGAAAAAGAATAAAAGAGCCAGTGAAAAATGCTCACTCTGCTAATTTGTGTAGACTTATTGCTGACACAACTCTTAATTTTCTCCGTGCCAGTGCCAACATCCGCATATCCTCAACCTCAGCACAGTCAATACCGAAGGCATTTGAATGGAGAAGATAATGATGAGTTTTATGACAGCGTTTCAGCTATAGGAAATCCTCATGCAGATATTTCATCTATTCCGGATGATGACTCTGTTAGTTTATTTCAAGATGAAGCCCCAGAATCTGCTTTAACTCTGAAACCAAATCCACAGCCGAATCGAAAACCGAATCGGAGACCTTTATTGGATTTCCCTGACCCAAGACTGTTAAACATTGGAGTAAAACCTGTCTCTAAACACGCTGATGATGATGGTGATGACGACGATGTAGCTGTCTTTCGTGATGAAGACGAAAAAGATGAAAATTCAGCAAAAATCCTGCAAAATCCTAAAGGCGAAGCAGAGGATGAGGATAAAAGTGCTACAGACGAACACGAGTCCAGAGTTTCTAGTAAATTATTCCCCTTTGATGAGCATAAAAATTATGATAATTAATAATAATTATTATTGACGACTGACAATTAAATAATTTTTTCCTTTTCTATATTGATGAGTAGATAAAAAATCGCCATCAAAATCAGGACCAGAATCAGATTCAGAAATACAATCGACAGTAGAACCAGAATTACTAGAGCCGGAATCAGAAAATTCAAGCATATCAAAATTTCTAACGACTTTGATGCGAGAAAACAGTCCAGATGAAATAGCATTGATTAACTACACATATCATGCTGAGGACTGGAAAATGTCAAAATTGCCTTCCACTTTCCGATCTCTGGTTCACATTCTTCATCGACTCTCTACATTCTCCGGAATTCAGTGGAAAGGTTTCAACGAGGTGTGTGAAGATCGGTCAAGCTCATCGAGTAGCTCCGAAAATTCCAGAAGGTCACGGTCCATCATCAGCATCAGGATGTCAGGAGGCCATGACGAAGAATCCTCACACAGACAAGTTTTGACATGGGATCAATTCCTCCGAGAATACAATGCAGTGATCCGGAATCAAATTCTCATGTTCACCCGAGTATTACGTCAAGCAGAGGAACTGCTCCAGGCTGGTGGTGGCAACAACAATGGAACCCAGCTTAAAAATCCCGAGGCTACTGACCTTGACCTCAATGACCTGGATGATGACAATGAACATCACGTTCTTTTCCTAGGTCGAGTTTCAATTCTAGATTCCGGCTCAGTGGATGAACGGGAATATCAACGCCGAGTGATTGAAGACAAAGAGTATAATGATTTGCCTGAACTGGTGAAAAAAGCTATTGACATTATTTTCCACGACACTGAATTTGTAGTGCGGACCAAAAGGAATTATTATAAAATCCTTCATCTTCGTGATAGCATCTCCACTCTTTGTTCTCCACTTGAATATCTTGTTTGTATTTCTCCGCAAGGATTTGTCAAACCTCTAAAACAATCAGAGGATGAAGATGATCACGATCACGATGATGAGGATGATTCAGGAAACGTCGGTGGCGGTGGAAATTCAGGAGGCGGAAATAATCGGAATCCAAATGCTGGAAAAGCTACTGCAGTTGAGGGTCAACTTGCTCGTTGTGGCTGTCGAGATAATTTCGTTGCATCCCAAGAAAAATGCTATGTTAAACCTCTTCAAGAGTGCAATCGGAATAATTTATTTCTAGAGCCGGATATGGAAATTCTACCAGTGGAGATATTGCAGAAAATTCCTCATCCTAAATGCCAAAATCAGGCGGAATGTATCAATGACATTGTTTGTAATGGATCCTTCAAAATATCATCCAACTCTCATTATTTTATGCTTTTGCTTTTTTTACATTGTGTAAAATACTACCAGTTTTCTGGTTCTGTCCCTGGAATAATAAATCATCAGAGAATAATTTGATACTTGATAATTTTTTTATTGGGGATTCAAAAGATAAAATAAGAATCATGCTTAAAATTTCAAAATTAAAATGAGCTAATTTTTCCTTCTCAAAATTTTCATGAGATTTTTTACAGAGGTAAAAGATACTGTCTCAATGAATTTAAAGCGGAGCAAACTCCGGCCACAGCGAGAACAATGGGATAGACAGATGCGGCATATCTTGGATTTTCTGGATAGTGAATTGAGGTGCAAGGACAGAGAAATGGAGGAACACCTTGATAAAATCTGTATAATAATTGAAGTCCAGCTATAAAACTCAATCCATAAAGTAGATTGATCCGACTGTAGCGATCATAATATCGAAAGATTGCGATGGGATCCGGTTGAATGAAAATGACGGCGGGTGAACAATACGAACCAACGAGAAGTGCATCCGGATACAACTGAATTAAAAGTTAAAATAAAAGTACGCTTATTTATATTATCTATTATGATTATTTTAATGAAAATAAATTGTTTGAATTTTTGAAGCGACTTGAAAAAAATGTACTTAAAAGTTGAAATAACTCACACAAAAATCAGCAATGGGCCATGTTTCATACGTATTTGAATAGACCATGGTTAAAATGGCTCCACAGAGGAAGAGGGTGAAAGCAACATAGGATTTATGACGATAGAATTTCCCAAAAAATACAGAACCACCACTGAAAAAAGCACAAGTTAAGTAAAAGTAGTAACCAAAATCCAGCGTTTTCACCACGTATTTACAAAGACTTTTTGGCTCGATCAAAATTGTGTCACTGTGGGCAAAGAAAGAAACCAAATACTAACATTTTAGATTTTTAAAATGAGAAATAGTGATAAAAGTTGAAGATTGTACATCCGTTTTATTTATAAAAATGTTACCAAGTTTGAAGTGCCTGATAAAGTTGTTGTTGATATTCCATATTCAATTTCTTCTTGTCATGATGCTTTCTAATATAAATCACCATCATGTAAATCATCCGTTTGCTGGCTTCATACGCTCTAATTTTCATTATAGACTTTTTCGCATCCCCCAGTAATTTTATGACTGGTTCATGATATTTCAATCCATGTGCACTTGCCTTTGGAACTTCGGGAGGTTGAATTTCAGCACCGAATTTATCCTCAAGACTGTAAACAATTCAAAATTCAAAACGACCATACAAAAAATAAATCATTTCTATCTGTTTTCGATACATAATATAAAGCATAACTTGTAAATGATGATTAATATTCGATAATAAATAATAAAAAAAAACAGCAATAATAATTATTGTGAAAATGATGATTGTGTATTGTGTAAACTTACCCAGGCAGGAAAGGATTTGAGTATCTTAAAGCAATGAAAAAATTGGCCATTTTCACACAAAAATATACAGACTTAATCAAGTTACAGAGCAAGAGATTTAGCGTGCATCAAGCATCTTGTTCGTTACGGATTTTTGTATTTTGACGACTTGTGAGCTAAGAATTTGATTTCCAGTGTCATGTTTGCTTCATTTGGGTGGTTTTATGGTCTACTTTCTACATCGGTTTAGCATTTAGCATAACATTTAATTTCTTCCCGAAACCCTAGACCCTAGACTCTAGATTTTAGATTATAATGACACAGAAACCTGCAAACTTGAATGCTAATAAAAACTAAAATCTAAAACCACACATTTTTTATGTTTGTCCTATTTCATTTCCTATTTGTCTATAAATAATATATTATCAATAAATCTATAAAACTATATCACAGCTGTTTGTATAGTTTGGTTTGTTGTTTGTTGTCAACCGCTACCAAATCAAATGCGAATATCAAACTATTAAATTAAGAACCGTTGCCAAGAGAAACAATTCATCATTGTATATAGTGTATAGATTTGCATTATTTGTAATATTCCCATATTTTTTATTTTGAAAGCGTCTAAAATAAAAGAGTCCTTCAAAATTCAAAATACATAGAATTTTAGACATGATACATCCGAATTTAGACATCAACAATCAACAATCTTACTAGAGTTCAAAACTCACAAGTGAGTGTAAAAAACACAAAATCCTTTGGATATTTTGACCGAACCCCGATGCATTTTCTTTTATTCAAACTGG
>JAQGBH010003472.1:0-19757 GCA_034698265.1 Sminthurinus aureus
ATGAGTTTTCACAGACAAACGAGGGTATTATTATTATGACTTTCATATGTGTGCTTGTAAGTTTGAAATAAAAGAACGTGAATCTCTATTTCATTTATTTCAAATGCTAAAAAATATGTTACATAGAACTAGCATAGGATCTCTATGTTATTTCATGAAAGAAATTTTCCCGTGGTATATACATTCTATTCTCTGTGACAAATAGTCCGTGCTCTGTACATCTACAAACTACAATCTACAGTCTACTATAATAGCTGATAGACTAAAGCCATCAGATTTTCCTGTGACCATATAACTTGTATTATTATTTTGGAGTGGGAATTGGGAATATCAAGTTGAGATGTATAGAAAATGGAGACTGATCTATTTGAACAAAGGCTTTAAATTAAATAATAGGACGAATAATGGGACATGCGACACATAAGTAACAGTAAAATACAGATATGTTGTGCATCTTGACTTTCTTTACTCTGTTTGTGGCTGTCAGTTTCTATAGTTTGTACTTTGCAGTGCGTATTGCTTTTACTGGGCAAAATTTAGCTATCTACTATCTATTCGTAGCTCACAGTGATCAATTCCTGCTGAATTTGAAAAATACTCAAAGTGACTGTAAAACCTTAAGTCTACAAGAATCTTTGAGATTTCTATGTCTTGTTCAATATTCATTGTGTTAATGTACGTATGTATGTAAGTGCTCTTGTACAGGATTTTAGAGTGAAGCTGACGCCTGCCATTACTGATTTTGATATTGGAACAGAATACAGAATATAGTATACAGATGATGCTACGCTACATGCTGTACAATGTACACTTCAGTTTCTTTTTACTGCGTTTAACTGCGTATTCTTGTTCTACATTCAATACTCTAGACTCTATACTATATACTGTATACTCTATGGTATGTACTAGAATCTACAGTGTAAACTGAAAAGGTGTGACCACGGCGGGAGACGGGACCAGCCAAATCAATATATGCTAATATATTACACATACCTTTCGGTTTCCAACTTTGGTGGAATGTGGAATGAGACAGACGAACACCGAATACTGAATACAAATACTATAATATTATATTATACCATACTATGCTGCGTATTCTGTGTATTCTTGGTATACAAATACAAATACAAATACCAAATACCAAATACCAATATGCAATGCGAATGCTACACTGCATATTTAATGTTTAAGTCTCATCATAGACCTTATTTATATTCCACCGGTTTCTTCCTCATCGTCTGTTCTCCTTTCAGTCTATATCTATAAGTGTATGATGTATGGTGTAGAATGTAGAGGCTCAAGAAATTCCTGTCCGACAGATGAATGCAGCATGTCAGAACAAGGAAGAAACATTTGTTCTTCAACTGTTTCTTTTCCTCCTTCCATTTTATGCTGATTTTGCATTGTTTCTGTTTTCTGTTTTCATTCCCATATTTTTTGTTATTCTTCTAAATCCTAGACTCCAGATTCTGGATTCTTGGATCTGCGTATTAGTCAGAATCCAGAATACAGAAGCCATTTCGTACGTAAGAATCTACATGAAATGACAATATTTTACATCCCATGTACAAAATGTACATTGGACATTGTACAATTTACCGCTGGTCATGAAACTCGTTTTTTTATCTTTTACCTTGAATTTAGCAACAAAGTTTTTTTTTGTCTTGTAAAAAACAAAAAAGTAAAGATAAAATTAGCCATTCTGATTTAATTCCATACTCTCTACACTGCACTTGGTACAGTGTACAGTGTACACTATAGTACAATAAAGTTAAAAATCCTCCCTTCGGGACGATTTTATATCGCCTTGAAAGCATAAATGCTTGAGGCTCCGGAAGCGAAGCTGCTGACTATTAAAATTCGGTATGTTCACAGTTACAAAACTGCTACGGTAAAGTTCTTCCGAATTCTGAACATAATAAACTTGTCCACTTTTTTGAAAAAGTGTACGCTAGATGGCGCTACCGTCGAGTTGAAAAATTTTCCCGCTAGATGGCTAGTTTCATAATCTCACATTGCCCCAATGTGCACGGACACCCAGCCGTATACGAGGAAAGCAATAGTCAGCTTCGCTTCCTAAAAAATCTAAAACCTTTGTGGATGCTATTTTAGATTTATTATCAGACCACCTATGTTTGTGTGTACATAAAAAAGGATTCAAAACCAGAATTTCTAGTACAACAAATGATAGTGAGGTAGTTAACTAGATGCTGCACTCGTTGCATAGAGCTGAACCCAGGTGATGGAAAATTTCCACAATAATTTACAAACATAAAACAAGAGATAAATGTGCTAGTTGAGTGCATGAGTGCATGAAAGATGTGGATAAAGCTACAATTTACAATCTAAAGTCTAGAATCTAGAATCTCAAGTCTGGTGAGTGCTTCGTTATGAATTCAGGATGTTCAACTTTCAGTAGAAGAGTCTATGCTAAATCGAGTAGGAAACTGTAAAGTGGGAACGAAAAAGGGAAGAATTGGAGCCTGAAGTAAAGCAATTCCTTAGGAAAACCTATGTTTTTACGCAAATTTGAGTGAGTAAATACTTGGCTCATGAAAAAATATGATTTCACCGATTAAAGTGCAAAAATGGAAATTTAGTTTTTGTCAAATTCTTGATTCTTGTCATTTTATTATGCATTATGGGGATTATTATTACATCCGAAAATTCAATGGTTAACTTTGGATATGGGATCTCCTTTTTATTTTTTATCCTGATAAAGATGAAAAAAGTTTTTGAACAAGTTCAAAACTTGAGAACTTTTCTCTCTATTACTTCCTCATTTCTAATTTCGACGTATGTATTTTCACGGGACATTTGTGCTACTTTGTCTTTGATTTTTCATATAACTCCCTTGACTGGCCACTCAAAAAGTTACAAGTTGGATAACTTCCCTCTTTTTTGTAAGACTTTTCTTTCCTACCATAAAATGAGGAGAAAAACAAGATCAAGACGAAGAAAGCCTCTTTGCGTTCTTCAAGAAACAGAAAATAAGGTCACACTTATGACTATCTCCAATTTATGTAGTAAAAAGTAAAAAGAAACTTCCGGTTGAATGTTGTATGTAGCATGTACTCAATACCCAACACTCAAGGGAAAATGGGAATAGTAACCATGATGAGCTTTATGACTAAAGTCCACAGTCAAGTTGACTTGACTTGACTGGTTGGATTGAAATGACTAAAGTTGGGGAACATTGAACATTGCACTAGGATTAGTCTGTGCTCTTTGCTACCTTCAAAACATTGTCGACTTTTCTGTTTGGTATTTGGTACTTGGTATAAAAACAAAATACGTAATGCATATTACATATGTATAGCACTTTTTTATTATGGTCCAAGGAGAGCCAGTTGAAATATAAATTCAAAGTTTTCTTAGAAAATTCTAAAAACGAGTTAGCATAACTTTCACTCATATGAATTGCATTAATTGAATTTTAGAACACATGTCAAAATGTACAGTTTACTACTTCTTTTTATTACTCCCAAATCCCAACATTTCAAGTTAATAAAGTAATGGGAAAAGACAATAATAATAATTATTATTATTATTGTTAGTCTAAATACTAAAAGTATACATAAAATATTATATTATAAAGTTTCAAGTTTTAAAAAGACGCTCTAATTTTAAATAAATATAGTATAATCTTTATAATAGGCATTAGACACTAGACACATGATCTGAATTGGTTAGCATCAAAAGAAGCAGAAAGTATCTAGAGGAAAAGAAAATACTATTTTCCTTAGTTGATACAAACAATAGAATAGAGAGTTTCTTTTGTACAGTGTAAAGAGTAAAATGTGTGTGGAAATTACAGATGACTTTTGTTTTTGGTTAATCAATGATATAAACAGGTGTATAAAATAAAGTGAATACATAAACAAGAGGTAGTATAATTTATTGATTTTATTATGTATCATGTATAATATAAAATATTTTAGGTGTGTTGCGTAAAAAGTTGGCGAAGTGTTTGAAATATATCGTTATTCATAAAATATTGTTGATTTTGAATCTGTATTCTGTATTGTGTATTCTTTATGGCCATTCTTGTTTGTCCTTTGTCCTGGTTCTTGTTGTCGTTATTCTTTATCGTTTAAGGTTCCAGTCTCTCATAAACCCACCCGTTATCCCCAACATTGACACCTTCGGGGAGGTCATTGAGCTGAATTTCGGCATCCTTGTCATTGTCTATCGGGAATCGAAATCTTACTCTATCATTAATAGTATCTCTGGAGCCCTTGTAAAATTCGATGGAGCTGGGACGGAGTCGATAGCCTGTGTAGTGTCCGGGTCGTTGAATATTATAACCGGAACTCTTTACTTTTTCCAGTAGTTGTTGACTCTCTTCTAAAAGGACTTTCCTCTCCTGCACAATTCGAGATTGAGTACAAACTCGGGCACGGATTTTGGATGCAACTGGTTCCGACTCAAAATATCTATCCATTTCCATCTCGGACAGTTTTTCAATCACTCCTTCAATTCTCACCTACAAAAGTGTATCATGAAAAAAATAATACATTCAGTTTATCGTTCTTTATTCTTTTGCCCTCAAAACTCATGGAAAGTGCAAAGAAGAAGATCTGTAGATCCCAAGTAGATACTAAATAAATACTAGCGATTGGAAAGTACGGTAATTTATTCTGGAAGCGTTTCAAACCTGTTTATAGCCTAAGTTGTAGTCTCGATCGCGAAAAAACCAAACGAATATTAGAGCTCCACGTGTGTCCTCTTCCTAGTCAAGGAAAAATAAAGTCACGTGTTAAAGATAAATGTCCAAGTATTTTTACAAAAATAGTCAGTTGTTACAAATTCGCAGTCTCGTGTAAACACTTTATGTGTGTTATTATTATTCGACTTTAATGAGTTAATGTGTCACAGCAACATCCCATTGGTCTTTGAACATGACAAAAATTTGTCCTGCTACTGAACTGTAAACTGGTTTCGAATTTTCAAGTTGACAGGTTAAATTTTAAATTCATCTAGTGTTGACACAAAAGTAAATGAACTATCTGTATTTAGTTCATCATGAAGGTCATTTTACTACTTACAATTTCTTCAGTTTTCCTTGAGCGAGAATCCCAATACATTTTGAATCCATTCTTGTCAAATCCACGAAGCAAAAGAGTTCTAGAACTTGGTCCCCCATCTCTATAAACAAATTGACAAGCAACAAAATTGTAACAACATCAACTCTGTAACGTCCAAGACTTTTTCAACGAGTTTAGTAACTAGTTTGAATGACATAATAAAATAACATATTACATACATAGCATCACTAAATGTTCTAAAGCGTGAAGCTCAGGAATAAACCGGTATTTTGTATTTTCCATTTTCCAACTTAGTACGTATCAATGTATGTACTGTGTACCAATTACCAATGCAATGGCAAAGGTATGTTTTCTGCAAAAGTTTCCTCATCTTACACTAAATAAAATGCATGTGAATGTCTGTAGTCTGTACAAAAAACTGCTTAACTGTCCATAATCCTGGATTTCAGGACCTGGAAAAATAGCAATGTGGAATGTATATCCTGTTGATATTTGCCTTCCGTAAAATACAAAATAGCAATCATAAAATTGTGGAATTGCGTATAAAATCGCAACCAATAATAAATTCATTTCTCAGTCCTCAATCCTCAATCTGTTTATTCCTTATTCGCATTTAAGTTCCAGTTTTGTTTGTTTTGTATCGTACTTGTTGTATCTATTTGAGATGTGAGCATTTCACTCTCGACATAGTTTTTTCAAGCTAAAAGTAATACACAAGTTGATTGTCTACTGTCTACCTAATGAAGCGAGAGAGGACACGGTGACCGTCTACGTTCTACATTTTACATTTCACACATCTACATGTATTTCCATATTTTTGTATACCACATCACAGGAGAAAAAAATCTTGTGATGACATGCAACAGCTTAAAAAACATTCCAAACCGATTCTGAGTGGCAGGTATAAGTTTAATGATAAATGTTAAACATGTCTGCCCTAAAAGTGTAGTTACGTAAGCCGTAAGCCAGTTTTTGTACTATCCTCTGAGGAGTGTCGTACATTCTTGTTCTTTTAGCTTATATCTGGATTGGATTGGTCATAAAAAAATACATGTGCATCTACATTCTACATGTTCTGTATCCAGGTTTTTTATTGATAGCTATACCCATATATCCATATATCCATTCTTACTATCCATGTTATGCAATCCGCGTTACTAATGTTCACCTTTGTTTCAAATTTTTTGTCCTGCCTATTCCATTCTATTAATACAGTCTTGGATAAGTTAGTTCATCTTAAATCACGTGTGTACACCAACAACCAACAGAGAGGGAAAGGAATACGGGATATGAACTTGCATTACATATTATAATAATCTTAAATTCAACTGTAGTGTATAATGTATACAGTAGTACAGGTTGAATATTTAGTATTTAATATTCAACGATCAGTCGCTATGACTTAATGCTTACTTTCTCACTGTAGACAAGGTCATTTGTTCTGGAAGAACGTTGTCAGCTTGGTTTTTTGCATCATTGTACCAAGCGTTGAAAATTTCCATAGGATCCTTGGAGTCGTCCAAGTTAATCTCCTCCATGTAAAACTGTATGTGTGCAGAAGAAAGAAGAATATCAAAAACGTGTGTGAGTAGTGAGTACAGTAGCAAAGAATGATGAGTCAAAATATTTTAAATGTGTAGACATTTCCATTGTCTTTCTACGTCGTTATGTAACAACTAGGATAATATAGAATTTTGCACCTATCACGTTTGTATACCAAATCAAATTTGTTTTTCATAAATAATAAATACATATTGATCAAACATGAATTGTTAGTGAACTAAATAAATGTATTCTCGAGTTTTTATGAATTAAAATAAATAATATAAAATGATTGAAACTAGTTCAAGATTCTAATAAAAAAGTTGACATTTGCCGTAAAAAATACAAAATGTCCGATAATAATCTTTCCTCTTCCTGTAATTCTCTTTGTCTTTGTCTCTTTTCCTTTTCTCCGTTTTTGACATTGTGCCAGCAGTAGAATGTTACCAAATGTAAAACAAGGTGGATGTATACAATAATTTGGAATAATAACAAATAAATAAAAATTATTTTTATTATTATTATTATTATTAGGGGAAAATTATTACCTTATCGATCTGGATGGACATGATGGTATTCAGAAGCCCCAATAAGGACAAGAGAGAACAAAGTCGGACGATCTGACGACTGACGATCTTTCGACAGTTCTGAATGAAAGTGAAACCTTCTCTGAGCTAGTCGGAATCAATAAACGGCTAAGGGTAAAACACACGGTGGATTGTCGAGGGGAGAAGTAAAGCAAAGGTTTCTTTTTGGCTCCTTTTTTATTCTTTACATTCATATTGCTCGTTTTAGCAAGCATACAGTATATACTATGTACACTGTACACTCTCGCTGCACATTGTACAGTATACACACTACATACATTATATTATGTACTATTAACTGCAGCAAAGAATTGTAAGTTTTGAAAGCACGTGTTTTTTCTACATGGGTCATAAATACTGGATATTCGACAAAGACTAGCAAGTAATGAGATGTAAATGAAGAAAAACAATGTTAAGATCATGAAAATGAGATTATTCAACCATGATACTTTTGAAACTATGTACTATGTACTAGATAATATCGGTAAACGAAAACCTGTTGTTTCAGTCAGTTTTTCAAATACCTTTCAATTACTTTGAACAACATCAAATCGCATTTTAATTGTAATTTAGTTGCTGTATTTTTCTTTGCTGTAAAAAATGCAAACTATGTATTATTGTGTACGGTGTACGGTCCTTACATTAATTCCTGATTCCTGATAATGCCAGAGAACACAGAACTATAAACAATACAATGAACATCTGACATTATAAAAATTCAAGATAGCTTAATATTTACGTCAAACCAAAACTATCTGAAAACCAAACCATCAAATTCTGATCTTTAATTTTTACTTGTGTAAAAGTACTTAAATATACATTTGTATGCAAAATGCTTTCACGCGCTTTTCCCCGTAATTTGAGCTGTGTATTTGGTCCCTTTCTCTTGGAATTTCCATGCGTGTTCAGTGTTCACTGTTTATTGCACTACGAACTACGAACATGCTTCAAGATAGCGTTATGGACGCTGTATGAGCCAATCCCCATAGTACAGTTATTTTGTACCTATTTAGTAATTAAAATTACAACTACTTGCACAATAATAATTACGCTAAACATTGCAATACTTGACAACAAAATATTTCATATTTTCATGGATTCGCATGGTTCGTTTGCTTTGGCTTTCAATCTGAATTTTGACAGTGTGAAATATAATAATTGGCCACAGTACGCATGTTGCATGAAATGGTAATATAATGTTATACGTTGTATAACACATTTAAAATGTGCATTCCAATTTTTCAGTAGCCCATTCGCAATTGGTTGATGTTGTGTGCTGTATGTGACATACAGTATGTGGTACAGGTGGAATGTAATTCGAATCCAACTTATTAATTTCAGTCAACACTGAATACTAATGTCTTTCACTTGAATGAGATTTTCTTGTACAAAACAACGCAGATAAGACGAATTGAACAACACAAGTGAAAACCACAGAACATCATCATATCGGATTATCTTAGAGGACACAATAATTTTTATGTAACACACATATTTCGAATTTATGTATACATAAGTATCCACACAGTTATTGACAATAATTGGCAATACTTAATGTAAACTGACAACAGGTAGCTGACTTAGCACTAGAGGGGTCACAAAAATCAATCATTCATACATAGATTCAATGCATAATGCATTCAATCTATACTCCGCGGAAAATTAATAAAACAATTCTGCTACTGGTTACACTGATGTACTTTTTTTATATACATGCATACATCATGTACATTTTCATTGTGGTTTCATACTTCATATACCTACGGATATTTAATATGTAACAAAATATTTTGATGAAAACCGCGTGCCATGTCAGTGCTATTTAACAAATAGTTTTGATTCGCAAAAGAATCAATATAAAATGAACAAAAGTGACCATGTGCCATCTTTACATAATTTATGATGGAAGGTATGGAGTTTTTCAAATTTGTCCCTTTATACGAATACGTATCAACTTAATTTATAGGGTGTTAAAACATGTATGTTTTTCATCATGGGCGTAGATACATCCACTTTTCATTGTAAGTTGTTCCTTGTTCTTGTTCTTTGGATTTATCAATAAATCTAAATAAAATACTAATGCATTGTTACACACCTATTTTAACAGTTAACACAACAAGCATGAGCCATATTACCAATTACCAATTACCACGGACTCCTGACTACTGACTATACATTGTAAATCTCCTATAGTAAAGAGAAAAAAATGTTGGAACTTGAATTTTCAGTAGACTTTGTAATGAAAAGTTTTCTTTTATCTCGTATCTCATCGCAGGAAAGATGATACATAAAATATAAAATGATCAAGTAAACAGTCGACCACAGAGCCTGGACGGATAGGTATAATAGGTAATTTGTGATCTTTGCATAATAGATCTATTATTGCAGATAAAGCTACGACAACAGCATTTACATGTTATGTACATTTAATAGCAATAAAATTGACAGTAATTTTACTGTACATAATATGTATATATGTATATCTACTACATATACACTCTATTTAAGAGAAGATGCTGAGCTTACAGTACATCCTACAAAATTCCATAATACATATAATATATAATATATAATGTGTACATGGAAAATGACATTTTACCTAACGAATTCTCTCCTTTACTTGTGTATTGTGTACAGTGTACACACTGCACAAATATTAAATATTATGCTTACTTTTTACAAACGTACTAAAAAGTATCTTATACAATTATTAGTAGTAATGGAACAACAGCGTGCTGGAGTCCAGGATTTAGACTTGCAAACATTTTTACCATTTGCAAGACCGTTGAAATAATGTTGAAATAAAACTGATCTAGCCCGAAGGCAGTCCTTCTGGTTACTGGTTACGTTATCATCTATTTTGTAGTTTGTAGTTAGTTTCTGCTTTACACACGTTCAAGTTTATTTTATTTTTATGGTAATAGAGACTTAAGCTCACGTTGAAGTGAATTGATAAAAGTTGAAGAATTATTTTGTGATGTTCTCATCAGAATTGCTTTTGTTGTGGGCTGTAGATATGTTGTTTGTTTTGTGCTTTGTGCTGTTTACATGTAGTCAATGTCAATCAGTATATTTATCAATGAACACACACTATCCAAATGTAACCGGCAATATTCACTAGACATTGGAAACATCTTGATAAATTCAAAAATGTTCATTGTTTATACTTTGAAATGCAGAATATAAAAGAGAAATAAGACAGGGTAGACGTTCTTTTACTTCTTACTTTTTGGAGTTTCTTGCACACTTTTGCACTACACAGGTTTGAAACATGTTTCTTTTTTACTTTTGGACATCATTCTGAAACTAGTTTGGGCTTAAGTTACTTTTTCAACGTGGATGCATAATATATGCATATTGAAATTAAAGTTTTTCATTTTTTATGACATTTAATTTTGAGCAAAGAAAACACAACTGAAAAAAACGTTTCCATTAAACGGATTTTATGCTGCTGTGTGTGTTGCCTGCAAAGACAGATATATATATAGGTACATTTAACATTGAGAAGATTTCAATGTTCAATGCATACATGTACAAAAATTCAAACCATAATTTTCTCCTTCATCCTTCATCTTTCATCTGCGTTCTGCGTCTTGAAATCTTGAAAAATTACAATTTTAATCCTAATAATAGATTTGTCAACTTAGTTATTTCCTTTGATCTTGCAAAAATTTAGTTAAACTGTCAAAATTAATATAAAATATGTGATTTTTCTCTTTCATTAACCGACTTTTTTCAGTTTTTACACAACATCGCATTTTACACCATACATGCAGTGTAGAGTAGAAAAACACCAAGAAGAAGGTAAGTAAGTGCCGTAATAACTAAATAACTACAATAACAAAAATACCTTTATGTAATATATAACATATTATTATAACATAATTAAGCATTAAGCATTGAACATGGTTATATTATTCAAATTCAAGATAGCAGAAATTTAGTTGTTATGAATAATCTTTCATGTATTTATATTATATTATGCAGTAGGTACAAAAGTACACAACAGACAACAGGTTATCTATGCTGAAAAGTTGAGGCCTGAGTTAGAAATTCATAAAACAGAATTAATATAGAGTTATACTGAAAAAAATGTTAAACAATTAGCTGTTGGTCGTGTAGCAAGTCTCTAACAGGAAGTGTAGTGTGTAGTACATGTTACAAGTAAAAAGTATGTATTCGTATAGCAGATCTGTCGTTTTCATCAAAAGTATTTAATAATAATAAGCATTATTGTGTTGTCATTTTCCTTATATATAATTAAGAAATCACCGCGAGAACCGAGAACAATTATGTCTTTGAATTTAGAGTAATATTTTACAATAATATGTCAAAAATCAGAACCTTTGAGCTTTGAGTGAAATATCATTCAGGAGTGCATAGACGTCAAAAATGTACATCATGTTTTTATACTTAATATGCGCATCATTAATTATAATTAGGACACACTGCAGTTTGTTTACAATGCAACTACAAACGCACATTACATTATACTATAATAATATATATACATGGTTTTACAACATTTTGAAACTCGTATTTGGCAAAGTATGCTAAAACTGAACTGATAAAAGTGCGTATATATACATTATATATTGATTTGTCAAACAGCAAAATTGTAAATAATATTGGTATACTATTCTGAGTTCTATAACATCTGGTCCCTAAAATATTATACTATTTTATATTATTAGCTCAACTAAAATGTGCGCATTGGTCATTATAATTTTAATAATGTATAATAATATATGATTGACAATAGCATGCTATTGTCAATCAGTTATTGCCTAGATACATACTCAATATGTATTTTTGGACAAAGTACGAAGGACATACAAACATGAGATTTTTATAAAATGACACTTAAGTACAGAGGAAAAATGTAAGAATTAATTTATATTTTTATTAGTTCTCTCTACTGAGTCTACAATGTATGGTGTAAAGTCAACTGGAGCATTGTAAATTTGATGACCTCGGAGTTTTTTTTTTGAATGTGTAAGCATATATTAAAAAAAAGTGCGAGTAACTTGTCAGTAATAAACATATTATGCATTATCTGAAGTATTTAGCATATTGCATGCAATATAGACATATGTATAGAGTATAGAATCGTGCACAACATAATGTAACAATAATATTATTCCTTTTACAGCATTCAGAATTTTAGTGCAAAGCACAACTTGGTCGTTGATTGGAGCTGTATAGCAGATAGCAGCTATTATTAAAATTTTGTCCTACGCTGACTTAATGTGTGCATCATCATAGTACATACTACATACATGTACTTGTAAGTTATGAGACAAGATGCTATGTACTATGATATGTACTACATACTAATGATACTCCTTTAATTTTTTCTAAAGAATACAAGCAAAGTATTATCTTGTATTTTATGTGTTTCTATATGCACGTACAGTATATCTTATTGAAAAAGAAGTAGTAGTAAAAGCATAACATACATGTTATATAATATAATAATAACATACTTGCTTGTGGATATTTTTATTGGTTCATCAGTAATTCAGTACTATTAACTATATGTATTACTATTTGGATATTACATGTATACTGCGTGTTAAAACCTATGTATATGTATGTACTACTACGTAAAAGTACGTATAGTATAGATTATAGATACATTCGGCTTGAAACTTGAAAGTACTCTTGTAAAATAAGATGTTTAGTCAACAATAAACAAACAAGGAGCCTCGTCGGTATTTTGAACACTGTAGACTATCGATAGGAAACTTTTTAATGTCTATCAAATATACTCATGTTTTTCTATATATGTTCTCTGCATAAAATATTGGATTAACTTTGAATCTATAGACAAAAACTTATTATACCTAAATAATATCCATGTATGTGCATGTGCATATGTATATTTTATATCGATGACTGAATATTATTTCCATACATTATTATTTAATATACTATTATTATAGTTATAGTACTGATAGTTTTCTACGTACTCAGTAGGAAATATAATGTTTGTTTACTGTGTGTGCATGTAATATGTCAAGCAAGAAAATGGTGATTAAACAATTAGGTAGAGAGGTTTATATAAGACATAATTTGTTGACGTTTTAAAATTTTATGTTCCTTTTAACATTATAATATAGTGTTTGTATCATACATATCATCAAATCTTTTTTATCAGCACTAGTTCACTTTAAGGTCATCAAAATTTTTTGTACCTATAATATCTAATACAGTCTCTTTGTAATGGTGAAAAGTAGGAATAGAGAAAATATTATAATATACATAAAATTTACATAAAATTATATAGTTAAGAGTAGCCGATATTCGATTGTTTTGTGACTTTACACGATAGGAGCATACTAAAATTAGTAATAATATATGTTATCTACTAGCGTAATTTTGTTTACCAAGTTTATTTATTTTTTGGGTAGTATATGTCATCTATATATTTCTGACAATTTTGACTCGGTGTACATCCCATAATGTGTACTATAGGATCTAGGATACTATGTATTTATATATATATTATATTTTATATATTTTTTTGAGCATAATATGATAATGTACACGTTAATCAATGACTTAACCATTAACTCTATTCTTTATTGTATTATGTTTTATAGTTGTGTGAAAATTTCCAGCATGTGAAGACGTCAAAGAAGAATCTACATACATGTAGTAGTAAAAATCTGTAAAGAAACGACAAAGGCTGAGAAATAACAAAATAAAAAAGACTGGATCTGAAACTTTGAATGGAAAAGAAGAGTAGTGTTAGATATAATAGTATAATATAAATAGTATATTTTTGCTGAAAAATATTCTACATGTTTGTTTTTTTTTTGGGTTGAGAATTTCTTCTGTAAACTTTAACATTTCTTTATAATATCATAATATCTTTATCAGCTTTAATTACTTTCTTTTTCCTTTTGTAGTCTAAATTTAAAAAAAAAAAGTATTGTAATCAGAGATTAAGAATATAGTACAAAAACAATAACGATAGCCCTATGATGATATAAATTGTTAACTATATACATATTCTAGTTACATACATAGATATAAATACATTGTGAATTGTGATACACACATAAACATTACGTATTAGTATTTTCATTGAATCAAATCAATATCGTGTTATAAAAAATGAGTTATGTCAATAATGGACGCTACGACTATCATCATCCTTACAATTATAAGGCTCAGTTGTTGGGTCTACTGCCCACAAACTTTCAATATACTCCAGAAAATACTGGGCCATGGGAATTGAAGGACCTTAAAGTTTGTAAAAAGCCATCTCAACAGGAAGTAAAAGGAAAGGTAATTTGATTTAATATTTTATTCTCAATCTTTTTAGCATAAATTTGGTGGTTTTCAGAACAATACATATCAAAAGAGAAAATATTATATTATAATATACGTAATATTTTAATAGAATCTAGTTTAAAACCCCTTAATTAATAATAATAATTATTAATTATTATTGTATGTAATGAATGATTTATTCATTAAAAATGACCAACTAATGCGTGTATAATATGTAACCCATATAGGTCGATTTTGCTGGACATCCGACGTTGGTTGGAAGTGCTATATCGTGAGTACATTGTTACTTTACAATTATTGTACACTGTACACGCAATATAAATCATATAATAATCACAGTATTCGAGATTTGAATTAAATGTACAAGTACTTACTGTAGTATTACTATTATATTATTATTTATGCTGTAATATTATTATTATGCCTTGATGAATTACAATTAAATAAAATGCTAATGATGATAATAAATATCTTGTAATGTATGTTTTATTTTATTTTGAAAGACAAATAATCCATAATAATAATATTATATATTTATTTATTGAAAGTATTTGAATATCCCAAAAAAAGAAATCATTTATGATTTATAATGTATATATTCTTATTTTTGGTATTAGTGAAAGAAAACATGGAATCGCAGAGTACATTTCTTTTGATGCAGACTCATCAAATTTTAGTAATGAAAATAACAACTCGTCAAGCAATTCTGATGAAGATGAAAATGAAGTAGGAAAGAATGGAGGAGAATTGACCAGTAGTAGTAGTAATAATCATGTTGAATGCTCGGAACCGGAAAACACGCAAAGTGATACGAATCCACAACATAAGAAAGATTCATTACCTGGAACGCTTGTACATTCTAGTGACCAGCAGCAAGACTTGAATGATACGGGAAAAGATGCCGAAGAACAAGAGGAAGTTACACGACACTCTGAAATGATTATCTCAAATTTTATGAAAAACTGTTTTGACCCACAGTAAGTTTGATTTTCTTGTTTGAATAAGTATATATATATGTACGAAAAAAACGTGTTCAAATAATATATCAAGCTTATCCTATATTTTATATTTTGTATATTTATGTGAAGTATGAATTATATAATATCATGTGTATTTATTATTTTGAAATATTTAGAGTTCATTCTCCACCCGATTTTATTTGTGAACGATTACTTCCGATTTTCTTAGCCAGCAATGAAGACCCATTTGTTATACAAGCAAGGAAGTTAAAATTCGTACCGAAAAATTCGCTAACTGGAGAAGAATTAGAGACAATCGAAGTTAAATTTTTACCAAACACGATTCGTCAATTCTCCTTTTCGGAAGGTACTTGGAAACTACATTAATAACAAAATTATATCAATTATTATGTATTAAATAATATATAAAATATAAAATGGCAACAAAATATTCTAAATTCTAAATCATGTTAAAGTAAAATGAAAAGTAAATATTGATTAAATGTTTATATACATACTTGTATTTAATGTACAGCTGGTTGGCTAGGTCCAGTTTTTTCAACATGGGCAGTTCAAGGCTCTAAAACAGGTACTTGCAAAAATATTTTACAGTATAGTATTATGTATTTAATATTATGCAATCCAAAAAAGGAACTTGTAGTTACATTTAATTTTTATGAAAAATCCTAAATAAATGTATATAATATAGAATCAAGTGAAGCAGACCCTTTAGTGGCGACTCTACAATCATCAACTCGTACTTCACGACTATCTGAAGGAGAACATTTAGATCCAAATCAAAATAATAATAAAGACAATTCTGGAGAGGAAGATGATTCTGAAGTCGACCACACCTTATTTACTTACCACCACCATGCTTTTATTCAAGGAGAATTTACGCGATTGGGATCTAAGACTAGTCCAAGTAGGACTTTTACTGTTGCTATGAGTGCACTTATTGGTGGAGTATGGAGATTGGAGGATAATCCTGAAGATTATACATGTGCTCATCTCGCTGAAGTAAATAAATAAAATGAAATGTAATTTAAAACACACAAGTATAGATTTCCAAATTTATAAGCACCAAACTAAAATACAATCATACATTTTAAACTATAGATGAGAACAGCCCAAGATACAACCGTCAACCCGTTTTCAATTTCAGGGAAAAAAAATACTTTCTACAAGAGGTAATTGGGTTGTTTATTTATTTTTTTCTGTTTACGCATAAAATTGTGAACACAAAAGTGACAGATTTTTCAGAACATTTTACAGATAAAAGTGTTTTCAATGTGTATTTTATGAATTAAATTTTAAACTTTTTGTTTTTTGTAGAGTACGTATGAGAAGAAATTGGGTTCAAGCTATGCTTGCTGGAGAACAACATTACATGGTTGGTATTACGGCCTCTGTACCTAATAAAGATCCTAATGTAAGAGTCATTAATGAATTATGGCTTTATGATGTTGAGAAAATTCCTAGAGCAATATTGCTGTCTGCGGAAGACGAAGATTTTGTGGTATAAAAATATTATGGTTGATTCATATTTCATTAGTTTATAAGTAATTTATCCTTGTACATATTCGTATGTGGATAATGATCGCATGTATACTGAATGTGTAGTTTGTAGTTTTATTAGCTTTTACTACTTTATTCGTTATTGTATTATTTTTAACTGGTATTTGATTATACATATTATGATGTACTACTATGTATGAAGTAGTTAATTTTCGTCTTCTATTCTATTCTATTCTTAATCATTGTTCTTTCATTGTTTTTTTAGCCTTGGACTGCTGAAGAAATTTATGAAAAAATAATGAATGCCTTTCAATTAATTCATGAGACTGTTCATACTGCTACTTGTGAAGATACTTTCAATTTTATTCAATTCAGTGATTATGATCAATTGGTGTACGATTCCGATGGATCTTTGCTTAAAGTATATAGGGATGCAAAAAAACAAGTGGTGATTAAAGGTCTTCCTTCTCCTTCGTTTATGGTCGAGTCGCTGGAAGACAAGGCTCAATTTGATAGAGAGCTTTTCTTGACAATACTCAACTGTGTTGGTTGGATGCAAGGTGCTGAACACCCAACTATTGAGCGAGTGGGTCGAGATTTGGAACTTACTTTTGATTCTCAAGCACTTGCTGCTAAATTCATCAATGAAGTGAAAAACTACTGGACAAAAAAGAAGAATATTCCTTCTGGATTTGAAAGATTATGGATAGAACAAAAACCGATTGTACTTCCAAAAGAACATCCATTGAGTGGTCGAATAACTGAAAAAATCCGGCCAACTTCAAATACTAATCGGCCTTATAATAAATATAATATTAATAATAATAACAACAACAATAACAACAATGATTTCTACCACCATGGAAGTAATAATCGACTCAATTCACTTTCTAGTTCTCCAGGAGGTTATACAAATATTAGAGCTCCAGCTCGTCAAAGATCTATTAGTATGTCTGATACAGATGATAATTGGCGAAAATAAAGAAGAAGGAAACTCCTTTTGTTTATTTCCATCCAGTTTCTGTTTCAGGTATATATATACACAGGCTTTACACTTCAAACAAACAAACAAAAAAAACAAACCATTTTTCACAACAGTATGATTCTGTGTTAAAATAACTACTCGTATTTAGAAACACTAAAGTATAAAACGATGATATGCCTTATATTCAATAATACAAACTAATAATAACTTTGTCAAATACATTTACCAGATGTCTGAAAACATCATAAAAAACAAACGTAGACTTTTTGATTGATCTTTTGCTTTCTTTATTCAACTTGAAATGGAAATGAATCCATTTAAAAAGCATATAATATATTGTTATATATTATTTAATCATTATTTACAATACTTAACATATTGTACCTTTTATGTCCTATTTTACTACAAGTACTATTACAATAACTGTTTATGTATTAATCAAAGTATCATAGGTATATGTATGTATGTTAAAAGAGCATTATTTATAGGTTATATTTATAGTTTAAACTTTAAAGTAATCATGTAGCCCGTACACAATATAAATCTATATATACATTATTTTGTATTAAACTCTCTCTTCTCCCTTACATACTAGACTTGAATATATATAGTACTAAGTATAATAATATGCTAGTGAAATAACAATGAATAATATCCATAAGTGAAAATATGGTTTAGGACTGTTCAATATAGTTATAAAACATAATTGCAAAATGCGTAGTGTATACAGTATAGAGGTACTAAATTCTACCAAGTTATATCACATTTGATATTAATTTGATATAATATATATAATACATTCAAACTTCCCTTTTACAACTTCCGCTGATGCATATATTTTCATTGTTATTTTTTTCTTTTGTATATATCTAGGTATATGTACATTATTTTGATTTCTCTGTTTTATTCTCATTATATTAGTATTTCTTCTTCACATTTGGTTTTTTGATTTATGTATTTCTAGTTTATAGCACTATTATATTATGAATAGGATGCTGAGATCTTTGATATAATAATATACATTTGATTCAATATAAGACACAAGAATTGTATATGGTTCATGTATATATCCTATATTATTGCAAAACTTTTTTTGACACATTCACAGTTCGCGAATGCATCATGCTGGATACAGTATGTATATAATATATTCTACTATTGTGTTGTTTGTCTTTGTTGTCTTGTTTTACATGTTATGTAATGTTGATGTAATATTGATGGTATAAAATTTTAAATCAAATAAAAATTTGCTCTAAACTTTGATTCACTCAAAGAAGAAAACTGAAACGCTACAATGCTATCATGTTTACTTCTCTGGACAGTCAATATTATATAAAGTAAAGAGTATTCAAACAGTTTATTTTATACATGCATTTTTGTTTTATGTAACCTATGCAGCTTTATCAGTACATAAAATTGACATTCGAAAGGTAACATAAGCAAAGTGCCTACATAGCATAACATAGTACATAGTACATAGTCTTACAAAATGTAGTCTAGATTCTGGACTGTTAAAAGTATGAGATTAATAATTAATAATGTTTCTTTTGTTTAACGACATTCAAATCATAGTTTCTCTAGGATTTTATGATAACAATGATATAGTAACTATACACGAGTAGGTGCGACTACTGATTTTATATCAACACAACATACTGAGGTAACATGAGAATTTTTCGTAGTATGTTTGTGTGCAGAATCTAAAATCATGAGTAATTAATGATTCATTATTTAAAAACATTTTAGTCAACTTTTAATTGTAATTTGGAGCACCAAACGAATTTATTCACAATTTCGTCAACATATTACATTATGC